>CM061141.1:277406651-277456654 GCA_030789695.1 Scilla litardierei | reverse complement strand
TAAAACCAGGATGTATCGTATACGATACTCGACTAAGCTGACATTTTCTTTGGATGCAGGTTTGACACTCGAAAGACGGACGGGAACATCTCGGAGAGCCCAATGGAGTTGGCCATCGGGCCTTTAAAAAAAATTTCATTTTGATAGGATTAATTAGTTTCCTTCTGTGTCGGTGGCGCTCGTATGAATGATAATCTTCCTTCAATGGACCATGATATCGGTCAATGTGCTTGGCTAAAGTCTGTTGGATCGACCTAGCTAGACTGGGCATAAGTGATCCTGGCTTAGTCACTTCCCTGGCCGTGTCCGCTGGACCGCAAGGACGTGAATCATGATTATGTGACGTCATCGATCTTCTCCACTACCAAACTTCCTTTATCTTGATGACCTTTCGTTTAACCCTCCTAGAATCTTTCTACCTCTAGTTTGTTTGAACCCTAGCACGTTTATTTTAAAGAGGGTAGCGTTCGAGTTTTCGATCATCAGAAGTTCGAGCTCCTCAGCAGAAATAGATCGAAGGACGTTCAGAAGTATTCGAGGATGATGCTGGAGATTTTGAGACAAGCCAAACGTAGCGTGCACATATAGGCTGTTACGTTTTTGAACTCGTATTTCTTTTCTAACCCTGCTCCCATCTTGTACCCGAATTTTTCCACGTGTTGGAATTCTTTCCCGCCTACCCTATACTACCTACCCATGACTTTCGGCGCCCCCCTATTTATTTCCTTTGTCCGCTTCCCCACCTCGATCCCCGTGCCCGCCTAACACCGACGACTTTCGGTGTCCCCCTTCTCTTTTTAACCCCTCTTCTCCTTCCTTCCCAAGCCACCCCGTGGTTCCCTTTTCGCTCAGACCTCGCCCCTCTCGCCCGAGATCCTCCCGGCCTCTCCCCCAAGCAAGCTCGCCATCTAGCCCCGCCAGCTTCTGCTCCACTCCATCGGAAGTCCCTGCCATGGATCATCAACCAGCCGTAGCTCTCATCGCCGAGGACCCGCAACCACCAATGGCCCTTCGACGTTCTGTTTTGGGATTTTTGGCCTTGGCAACAACCTCGTCGCCACCCTCGCTACCGCCGCTTGGCTGAGATCTTGGGAAGCCGTGATCCTTGGGTTCCTCTTGAGCTCTCTGCCCTGGGTCTCACCCCGGTTGAGATCCCGTTTAGGCTTCCTCTTGCGTCTACTCCTTTTGGTGTGCGGGAAAGCGTGTTTTTGGTTGTTCATTTGTTGGATAATGTTGGGTGTTGCGAATATCGAGTGTTGGTCTACGGAAGGAGTGATGGCGATGATTATTGGCATGATATTGGCCTTGGGTGTTGAAGTTGGATGTGGGCCTTGTGCTTGGCTCTGGATGAGAGCTTGGATGCTGCCTTATTGTGGGATAGTATGGAGATTGACGGAAGGAATGCTAGCAAGGAGCACTGACTTAGAATGTTGGCCTTGTACTTACCTTTAGGCGGTGATTTGGACGTTAGCATGTGGTGGGGCATTATGGAAATTGATGGTGTTGGTACCCGTGGATTAGTCGATACATGCTATATTATGAACAACATCTGTGGCCAGACCCGTTAGTCACCAGTAGCACGAATAAACTTTATAGTATTTCGGTTTATGTGGTTAAATAGCTTGCTACTGGCTTATCACCTCAGGTTTCAAGTTCGAACAGATGTTGTCATCGTAAAAGCCCTCATTTTCATGTGATGTTATCATCTCATGTTAATTTTAGGCTACTTGAGAAGGCAGGATAACTATTGTGACGATACTGGTCTCAGGAATAGTTACGGAAGCTATGGTGATAGTAATAGTATATATTTATTTGTAATATCTCTTGTTTTCTTGATACTATAATATCACATTGTATTTCGTGTTATTTACAACCTGATTTACTTGATTACTATTTTTTCCTTCTATCATTTATTTGCTTGAGCTTCTTCATAAATCCAATTAATTTCAACAGAGATTTTTAAATTCCGAGGACGGAATTATTTTAAGGAGGGTAGAATGTAACGACCTGAATTTTTCCAAAACATTTAAGCTAAATATTTGAAGTAATTTCATTTTTAATTGTGTTTTGTAATGGTTGATCAGGAGTTTTAAACGGATTTCAAAAATTCTTATAAAAATATTTTGAAACACTAGACTTATTATAAAGTATTTCAGCAATTTCCGATTTCCTCAAATACCCAAAACATTTCTGTTAAAATTCATCTTCCAAAATCACCGTTTTGATTCGATGAATTTATTTTCTATACAAACATCATCAAAACGATTTCAAACTTTTGCAGTATCATTCAATGATCATTTAGGGCTTCCCACATTAATTTCGTAATTTTCTGAAGTCAAATCGATAGAGAACCCGCAGACCCGCTTTCTAAACGTTTTGGCCTAAAACTAGTATCTCCGTAGCTCAAATCCTAAAACGGATCTCGTATTCGCGATCCTCGCGACGATACGATCCCGTGGGTATGTTTTCGTAATTTTTCAGACACGTTTACTACCAGGGGCAAAATCGTAATTTCGTATTGTTAATTATTTTTGCTAATTACGTTTTACCTTGGTCAATTACTAATTAACGGATTTTAATTACATTTTACCCTTACCTAATCTTTGTCAGCAACCACCCACGTTTTCACGTGGTTCCTTTCTTTCCCCATTAGTCAGATTACACACCTAACACCATTAATTTGTTTGACTAAGTATTTATTAGGTTTAATATTTAATTAATTTTATTAACCTATATAAACCCATAACCCTTAAACCCATACATTGTAAACCTCTTAACCTATCTCTCTCCCCCCAGTATATCGTCTCCCGCACGCTCTCTCTCTCCCCTATCTCACTCAGCCCTCTCTCTCTCTCTCGCACTCTCTCCCAATCCCTCGCTCTCTCGCACTCTCTCCCTCTGCCCCTCGCCGTCCGGAGGCTGTGATCGCCGCTCGCGCCTCCTCTACGCTCGACGTCCACCATCGAACCCACGCCCACACTGCCCCCGACGTCTCCGGTCAGCTGCCGCCTACTCCGCCGCCGCCCCGACGTCATCCACGCCCTCGCCTCCCGGAGCGAAGCCCCCGAGCCCACCTCCGACGAGTGCAACCCCCTGCTCCGACTGCACTCGCCGCCCGCTGTTCTTCGAGCTCCGACCTCCCCCGTGCCCTGCTGCTTCTCACCACGAACCCCGCCGCCGTGTCTCGACGCCGCTCCGCCACGAAGCCGCTCTGCCTCCCCCGCTCCTCCGTGCTCCTCCGCCATCATCCGACGTCGACGAGCCCGCACGAACCACCCCAGCTCCGACCCGAGGTACCCGCCATCGCCTTCGTCTACACCCTCGCTGCCGACGTCCGCAGCTCCTCTGTCTCGCCACACCACCCCTACACGGCAGCCCGAAGAGCTCGCCGTCGTCTCCACGGCGTCCCGCCTCAACAGCCGCCGCGATGTCCACAGCCTCGACCCCCCAAGCAGCATTACCGTCTCCGAGCTACATCACCCTCCGACCTCCTTAAGCTCCGACGTAGCCTCGCCGTCGCACGCCGCCTCAGACCCACGCTGCCCCGCTCCTCGCGCTGCCCACCACCGCCGAGCCTCGAAAGCCGCTCCCCCGCCTTCTCTCCCGAGAGCTCTGTCGCGCTGCCTCCGCCTGCGCCGCCTCGCCGTCGCCGAAGTCACCCCGAGCCGCCGCCTATTCCTCGTCGTCGTCCACCGCCCGGAGCTCCGCCGACGAGGCCCCGCAACCGACGCCCTCGACAGCACACATGAACGGGGTAATAACGATGGCACGATCGTAATTTTGGGATTCTTTTCGTAATTATGAATTTTTAAATATTAATAATTGAGTATTATTAGTTATAAACCCATAACTAATTATACAGTGGCTAGAAAAATATGTGGATAGCTCCAGAAAATCAGAAATGACATTCTGGACCCAATGTCACTAGTTTCATCTCAATCCGACGCTTAGATTTTCCGCAATTAATTTTTAAGCCTAAAAGTTAAATACGTGATTTTCATTCAAAAATCCGTAACTTGGTATTTTCATGTATATTAATATATGAGAAAAATATATGTTAAAGTACTCTCCAAGACGGCCATTTTGACAGTTCATTCGCAACTTTTCGATGCAAATTGCATCCGGAATAAATTGTTGAATAATTACGTTACTTAATTAAAATTAGTTTTTAAATTGATTTTAAGCTCTTAAAAATTATAAAAATTTATATAAACTTCAGAAAAGTATTTCCTCCTACGATAAAATTATTTTCCTTATAACTAGGCTATAGAAAAATTTAGAACGCTTTTTGACTACGTTTCAATCCGTTTAAAAATCGAAACGACCAAATTATTAAAATAGAAATGTCGCGTTTTTTAACCAAATGTTCTTGTGATTGCAGGTACCAATTCTTGTGCACCAACGTCCGTAGAAGCCCTAGAACCAGTTTCGGCTTGCTACGTCGATCTCAAAATCAGTAAGTCACGATAGGTTCTAACCTTAGAAATCTAACCACTGTGCTCGTACGAACTTGTAGCACCGCACTACTACGTGCTCGAAGCACGGAAACATACGCCACTTACTTGTGTTGGACTTGACTTGGAACATTTCATGGAACGATCATGTAAAGAACTTGTACTTGACACATCACCGGGTTTTGGGGTAACTCATAGTTTGCGAGAGTACGGGAGTGACTAGAGTTTGGTCTACCTGTCCTGTCGCCTGTGTTTCGGCGCCCTGTCCTGCTGCCTGCGTTTCGGCAAACCATACTGCTGCCTGGGTACCGGCATTCGTCTGGGTAGCACCCAGGCAAGAGACAAACTGAACGTTCACATATTGTACTCTCCGACTTGAGTCACGTAGTTTTAGCAGAGCTTGCACGGTTACTTCTTTACAGTCATGCACTTTACTTTCTGCACTTGTACAGACACTACACCGTACTTTACTTTACTTCTGCTTGTCATACTTGTACAGTACTTCTTTTCTTTGTTTAGAATCTTTGTGACTTACCTTCGGTTCCACTTGTGGCACCGACAGACGACGACCTGATCGAGGAGATCGCCCCAGAGTACGAGGAGCCTGCGTACGACCCAGAAGCCGTGGAGTTTTAGTTATCTGTGTTGGTGTGTGTTGTGAGATGTATTTCCATTCTGTATTTCCTTTCCGTACTTTTCTTTTCATGTATTGGTGTGAGAGAGTGCTGGTTGTTGTACTTTAATTTGGACTGTAATAATGTCTGTAAGCTGGTTTGAGTGTTGTTGGTACATCTCTGCGTTGTGACTATGCTGATTTCACTGGTAAACTGCGGAACCTGCGCAAATATCAAATAAGTAACGGGCCCCCCGAGAGCGGGTCGTTACATAGGAACAAGCTCTAGCTTGGGGGACTTATCCCCCAACATTACCCATGATGAGGGGGCGTCGAGGAAGACCGATGATCATCACGACCCAAATCCAAGCGGCATACCCGACAAGTTCGACGGGCGTATCTCATATGCGCCCAATATCGCGAGCTAAACGAATATCTTAAGGGGTCGAGCTCACGACCTTAAACGAACGCTTGTCGGGAGGCAACCAGACGGTTTTTGCATTGTTTTTATTTTATTTTCATTTTTGGTTTAGCCTTTTATTAGTTTTTAGAGTCTTATGTCCGTGAAAATCGTGACAATGGGTCCTAATTTTCATGACAGGAGAAGGAGAAAGAGGGACCAATCATAAGGAGGATAATCGAGGCAATGAAGAGCGCTCCAGGAATGTGCTCAGGCCTTAGGAGGAGGAAGAAGCTGACTGGAGAAAGAAAAACAGAGACTGGAGCGAAAACAGAGAGCCGATGCAGAAAACAGCACGTCACTCGGCCGAGTAGCATATGCCACTCGGCCGAGTGGAGCACGAAACAGGGAAGTTTCTGCAGACCAACTCTCTGTCAATTTCTGTAAGTTTTAGTTCTAATTGCCACTCGGGCGAGTGACTTGTCACTCGGTCGAGTGAAACATATACACTCCCAGTTCAATAAGATTGCTGAGTGGCAGAGCCACTCGGCCGAGTGGAGTTTTTCCATTCGGCCGAGTGAACTAAAGCCACTCGGCCGAGTCGTAAGTGGCGAGGAGAATTTTGAATTTTTTTTCCATTTGCGCCACTAGGCCGAGTGACATTTTCACTCGGTCGATTCGTAACAATTTCAAAATAAGTGAAGCGCATCGGGCGCAGATTTCAAAACACCAAAAAATCCCAATTCCGCCGGAGCCCACTGTCGCTTGAGCTTCCTCGGCCGCTACGACCTTGCCACCACCCGAGCCGACTCCCCTCGCCGGCGATCGACCGCCCGCCGCCCGCCGACGACCGGCCACCACCCCCCTCGCTGGCGCCGGTCGCCACCGCCTCCGATCACCCTATTTTGTCCCAAAAAGCTCCGTTTCTCCCTATTTCTCTTGATTTGTATGCTCGTGAACCCCAAATTCAAATTAATTTTCATATCTATCTATTATCCCCCATCTCCCCCATATATATTGAATATTATTCGCTGATTTGATCGATTGATTTGCAGACTAGCTTGGGGGAGCTTTGGGGAGCTTTTGGACGCACTTTGAGCTTCGCAGTGGAGGCGTCTCTTCGCACACACTACTTATTGCTCTCGCGACGTGTTCAGGTACACTCGTTCCATCACTTAGCACGCCACATTAAATTTTTGGTTGGGACACGTCTCGCGGCACACATGCCGCCGCGCACTAGGCCGCGTACACGGGGAGCCTCTTCGAAGCGGAAGAGGACCGATGATCCTGGTCCCTCTTCCGCTAGGGAGGACTCTGGTCACGCCCCGGATACACGTCCCGGAGCGGCGACACTGTAGTCTTACCACAAGCGCACGGTGTAGCGGCGAGCAGGTATCGAACACATGGAGGCCTAATAACAGTGTCTTCTTCAATCACCTGGCTATAAGAATAGTCGAGAAACGTTCGCAGTAATGTGGTCACAGTCGTTCAATTGTATAAAAGAAATAACAAATTAATAAAGACGCCTAGGGATAGGGAATCCCCGCTACTTGCCGTATTTCATCATTGTGATTCGTAGGTTTTAACAATTGCTAGATTTGAAATTCGGGTGAACTAGTTGCAACTAAATGTAGAACCAAGCTCACGCTCTCGCGCTATTGCCGGTCTATAGCCAACCTAGGGTAGGGTCCAATCTCTTGCATACCCTAACCTAGGCAAACTAGCGTGAAGAACAACATCATCGTTCAATCGTATCTCGAGCCCACTCTCGTGCAAACTCGAGCTACGACCTAGGTTGGGATAGTTCCTACCCGTCCAATCTCTTGCAAATGGGTATTGGTATAGAATTGCAATCGAAAACCCTACTTTCGGTCCAATCTCTTGCAAACCGATTCCGGAGAAATTCAATTGCAACCCAATTCGAATTTCTAGGGCTTCCTATCGAATTGGGATACAATCTCTTGCAAATCCCAATCGGTATGAATCCCTAGCTATTCGTATTATAGCAATCCCAAACTAACCCTACTCAATTCTAGCAATAGTTTCACCAATTCATCACAAATTTGAAATTGGGCTCGTAGGATTCATCCCTACGCCCTAAGACGATGAAACTACTAACAATTCATAATCAAATTCAATAGAAATTCACAAGTAAAATGAATAGAATTCATAGCTATATTCAATAAATCAATAAAAATGGAGTTTTTGAGAGAGAGAGAGAGAGACAAACCAATGAAGAACAAGATAGCATCCAACAAAATATCACTTTTCTCTCCTCCCTAAAAGCTAAATCTAATCCCTAAAAAGTTAATCAAAAAGGGGCTGCAAAAGTTCTGAAAAGCCTCCTAAACTAGGTTTAAAACTGGGGTTAAATACCCCCCAAAATCGCCCAAAAAACCCTGACGAAAATGCCCATGCGCAGCCTCAAAATCGCAGTTTATGCTACAGGCAGCGCGGCTCACTCGGCCGAGTGACAAATGTCACTCAGCCGAGTGACAAACCCTGTACAATTACAGAGAGTCGGGGGTCTTGGGGGTCGTCTTCTCGGGAGTCACTCGGCCGAGTGACTTTTCTTCACTCGGGCGGTGGGCGTTCTTCACTCGGGCGGACGGTGTTCCTCACTCGGCCGAGTCGGAGCTTGGGACTGTACAGACGGATTCCAGAGAGTTCAGCATTTTTGATGTCGTCGTCTTGGCTCCACTCGGGCAAGGGATGACTCGGTGCTCGGCCGAGTGGTATGGCGATGCTCGGCCGAGTACACGCTGATATTGGCCATGTTGCGTGTCCGATCTGGCCGGCCGAGCGGGCTGTCTATGCTCGGTCGAGTGACTCCTTCACTCGGCCGAGTGGCATGCTGAAAATGCCCATTCTTCATGTTTTTGTCTCCTCGTCGCTCCTACGACGTTCTTTCTTCTTCCACTCCTCTCCAATCACAGAATACCCCTCAAGAGAGTCGTCGGTGACACTCCGGAGTGGGTGCATCTCAGAATCACTCCAAATCGCTTCAAATCTCCTGAAATACGAAAAAAACAACAAATCGTGAAAAGCATCGCAATATCGTCGAATAAATGTGAAAAACACGATTTGAGCGATCTAAATGGCATGCAATCATGCAGAAAAAAGGTGTAAAATACGGAGTGATCAAAATCCCCCAAGCTTACCTCTTACTCGTCCTCGAGGAAGATGAGTAAAAAGCGAACCCGGCGGAGAAAGATAAAGAAAACGACGGAAAGGCGGAAAACGGAAAATAAAAAACAAAATATTAAACGAAGAGGGAAGTTGCTAGATCATTTTCTCAGGACGTGGGTTTTGCTTACTCATATAGCATGCATCGAATATAAAGCACATATCAAAGACTTTTATTTTGATATCATAGTATAATGGTGCATTTGAAATAGAAAACCCAAGAATATCAATATAGCATGAAAAATGGAATAATTCTAAGATTAACATCGTCTGAAGCATCTAAAGCGGTATACAATACCGTAGATCACACACTTTTCAATTGAATGCTTTCTATAAGGAGTATAAGAGATATCACACGATAAAGTAGAAAGAATAGAAAAAGTGTGGTTTTCATGAAATGAATGCTAAGCGTAGATTTCTGGATTTCGTGAAACTTTAGCAATCTCACCGAGTATAAAATATTACTTAGCCTAGGTTGTCATGCACCGTCAAGTAGTCACTCTCTCACACATCATTGGATTCTCTCCCCCCAAGCTTATCTATAAGCGTGGTGGCATATACAAAACAATATTTACATCCCCGTTTCTTATGAAGCTCCAAAAGTCAAAGAAAACAAAAATAAAAGCGATAGAGGGAAGAAAGAGAGAAAGGATATGAGATGGGATCGTTTTCGAACTTCTTTTCTCTTTTCTTTTCTTATTCTCAAATCTTTTTCCTTTTTCTTTTCTCTCTTTTTTTAATAATAGCATATATACACCAATGATCCCAAATCAAAGAGAAGGATATACACGTATTTTTTTCTTTGGGTTTTGGGGAATTTGGAGCATGTGATTTAATAACGGGGGATGCCAATAATAGAATTGCTAAGGGGAGATTCACCAATGAATATAAAATAGAGAAATTATGTTCAAGATATGTAGAGAAAGAAATAAATGTATCTCTCAGTTCACTCTATAGGACGTGCATGACAACTTCAGCAGGGTAATATAATCTACTCAGTTTAATCTCAAAAAGTAAACTAATCCATATTTATCATTGCTAGCAATAATTCAATCAACCTGAAGTGAAGCGTACAAATCATGCAATAAGAAGTGATATGAGAAAAGAAAGCAGTACTCCAGATATAAGTAATCAATGCGTGAATCTTGGTGTGTTTTCTACGATAGCATACATATGGATCATCAGACATCAGCTAATAATAGAATTTCATCCATTTTCATACACCAAAAGAGAGTGGGTTACTATTTCTAAATGCGAGGCAGAACATATCATATGATATCAGAAATAAAAAAGCTATGACACGACAAATATAGCATGCATATAGAGAAAAGCTAACACCACGTCGTCGTCATCACAGAAAAGTCATCTCTAGCAGGAGATGAAAGAAATAAAGACAAAAGAAAAATAAAAACTATTTACAATGCAGCACACAAAGAAAATAAGAAAAACGTGATGCATGGTAAAAAAAGAAAAAACGTGATGAAAAATGGATGCAAAAGTGGAAAAACGTGAAAAAAAACAAAAATAAAAGTGATAAAAGCGAAAAGTGTGAGAACTCACTCCCCCAAGCTAAAGTGCACAGTGTCCTCAATGTGCGAAGTGTGGCACACCGAGAGACGTGTAATGGGAGGGGGTGGGTATGCATGATAAAAAGAAAGAAAAATAAAAATAACAAAATGAAAATATGATGCGGATGTGATGCATGCAAGGATAAGAGTGATGCAGATATGTGTGTGTCACCAAAAATACTCTCCCTCTCTCCTGAAAAAGGATACAGAATGATATGATCAAAAGGTGGACAAAAATAGTGATGGGAGGAGGGGGTGGCAAAAATCATCAGGACCAAGTAGAGAATGGGCAGCATAACGGCAAAAAAATATCAATGGCATCAAGGGTGTGCCTAAGCTGGTGGTGCTGTGCCATCTCTGTCCTGAGGTGGAGGTGGGGGTGGTGGTGGCTGGGTAACAGTCTGCTGGGTGGGTGGGGGTGGTGGTGGTGGTCGTGGAACAGTCTGCTGGGTGGGTGGTGGTCGTGGCAGTCACTCGAGAATCTGGGTCAGGCAAAAGTGAATGCCGGGAAGTAGTTCGAGGCGGTGCTGCATGGCGGTGACTGTGGAAGACAGAGCCCTAAAATCGCCCCTGAGTCCACTCATCGCCCCCTCAAGAGCGTGAACGCTCTGAACTAAGGCGTCAGGGGGTGGTGGAGCGGAGGGACGGACAGGTCTAGGCTGAGCAGGTCGGGGCTGTCTGACACGGGCAGTGTAGGTGATCGGGACAACATGCATGGGTGGAATGGGGGCTGTGCTCACTAGTGGATGCCCAGCCTCAGTGCGAGGCTGGGACGCATGCTGGTGTGAGGTGGAAGCAGCAGCAGTGGGAGTGGAAGACAAAATCGATGACGAGGCGGCAAGAGAGGTCAGTGACACAGACGTGGGAACAGACGTCACGACGCTCTCAGATAGGACAGCTACGGTGGAGACAGAAGGGTCGACCGCTGGGGAGGAAGTGTGGGGTCCAAAAGGTGAAACCCCAGCGGAGATCAAAGTGGATAGGGTCTACACGACGGAAGCAAAGGAAGACTCACCGCTCTCAAGTATGGTGGGTGGACGCTCGGGTAGCAGAGAGGTGAGTGGCTCAACTGACAGGGGCACAGCAGTGGTGGGGGTGGTGGTAGACGTGGTGGCAGTGGACGGTGACTCAGCAAGTGTACTCCCGACACCGGCAGAAGTGGGGACAGAGGTGTCGGGAGCGGCAGAAAGTGCAGGCTCAGGCTGAGGGAACACAGGGTCTACAGGTGCAGGGGGTGCCTGCTCAGGCTCCTCGGCCTCAAGCACGTAGGCGGTGGGGATCAGGAGATCCATCGCTGGAAGCCAGTCCTCGTGTGCTGGTCCTATGTGTGTCCGAGCGGGGCTCGGAAGGATCATGTTGTCAGCACCGAAGGGACCGTGCAACCATACCCAGTGCCGCTGGCCGTGCAGACGAAGCATCTTCATCCGGGCCAGGACGTCTATCGAAAGTGAAGTGGAGCCCGAATGTCGACGCAGGTCGGTCGGAAGGTCCTCGCCGGTCATCAGGGCTAGCAGGGTGATCAGGCCGCCACAACATATCGGGGAGCGAGTGCCCACCGATACGATGATGCGGTCCAAAAACCAGCTAGCGACGTCAATCTCAACGGCGGGGACCATCGTAACACCATCCCTATCCAGAACTCTGGGGCGAGTCCTCACGTAGAGCATATAGAGCTCAGGCGCAGACATCGTCCCAGGCTCGTACCTCGCTAGAAAAGTGGTCGTCATAAGGTGCTGTGCTATGCGGAGGCAGGGGTGGACTATGGCCGAGGCCTTGGCCCTACTAGGGTCAAAGGCCTGTGGTAAACCCGTGATCCTGGCCCAAAAGGCGTGTGAATCGAAAGATGGGGGAGGGATGTGTGTGGGGGCGTAGGCTCGGTCGGGCGCGGGGACTGCGGGCCACTGAAAGAATGCTCTAAGCATATCGAGAGTGATCTGACACTCTCGATCCATAAGTCTAAAGGAGCATCCCTCAGCGGTTCGGGCGATCGAGCTGAGTACCTCGAGTGTCAGACGGACGTAGGTGTCTGCCGACACAGAAAAAAAATCTCGCCAACCCACGTTGTCGTACAACGTGAGCATCCCCTCAAGTACCCCCAGGCGTTCTAGGTCAGCTAAATGGGCGAACCTGGAGGGTATTATCGGGCACTGGGTGATACGCTCAAATCGGACGCGTTGTGCGTCGTCTCTGAACGTAATCCCCAGCGGCCCGACAACGGGAGCCGGTGGTGGCTGTGCATGAACGGGATTGGCTGGAAGTGGCTGCGGGTGGATGGGGTCGGCTGGTAATGGCTGTGTGGGGTGAGGTGTTGAAGGTGGAGGGGATTCCTCCCTAGCATGGGAGGGGCCGGGCTCATCCGTCCGCTTCCGCTTGGCGGAAGCTCCCCGAGTGCATGGCCGTGTACGGGGCGGCATGTGTGCCCCGAATGCTCACCCAACTAATATAAAATGCGGCGTGCTAAAAAGATGGAACGAAGGTACCTGAACACGCCGCGAGAGCAAAACAGCGGGTAGGTGCGAAGACGCCGCCTCCACGAAGCCAATAGCGCGTCCGAGAGCTCCCCTAAGCTCCCCCAAGACAGCCTGTGCATCAAACAATGATATCAGCGTATAAAATTCGAAATACATGGGGGAGATGGGGTATGACAGATAAATAAAGAAATCGATTTGAGTTAGGGGCTCAATGGGTACTCGGATCATCAAAAATGGGGAGAAAATAGGATTTTACGCGAAATAGGGGTTACCGGAGCTTGGCCGGCGGCGAGGAAGGTTGCCGGCGACGGGGGGGGTGGTCGCCGGATCGGTCGCCGGCGGTGGGTCGGCGATCAGGGCCGGCAGCGTGGGGGATCAGGCGAGTGGGAGTCGATCACGGGTGAGGGAGCTGAAGGGTCATGGGCTCGGGCGAGAGAACTGATTTTGGGCGTTTCGAAAATCACGTCGAGCCCGTTCGCCTTATATAAGGGAAGTTACGACTCGGCCGAGTGACTAAGTCACTCGGCCGAGTGATCGTAACGAAAATGTTTTTAAAATTTTCTCCCTCCAATTACGACTCGGTCGAGTGGCTTTGCCACCCTCGGCCGAGTGGAAAAAGTCCATTCGGTCGAGTGGCATAAGCTACTCGGCAATTTTCGCCCTAGGAGTGTATCAATTTCACTCGGCCGAGTGAAGAAATATACTCGGCCGAGTGGCAGTTTATACTGAAGTCACAAAAAAGACAGAGAGTTGGGTACATCAGACTTCCCTCGTTGGTGCGCCACTCGGGCGGACGGCTTTCTTTGCTCGACCGAGTGGATATGGTACTCGGCCGAGTGGGGCTCTGTTTTCTGCTTCGGGGCTCCGTTTTGGCTCTACTCTCTGTTTTTCTTCCTCCAGGTGATTTCTTATTCCTCCTAAGCCTCGAGCGCATTCCTGGAGCGCTCTTCTTCGCCTCGGTCATCCTCCATATAATAGATATCCTTTTTTCCTCCTCCTGTCAAAGAAAATAGGACCCGTTGTCAAAATTTTTGGGGCAAACGACTCAAAAACACTAATAAAGTCTAAAAAAAAGTAGAAACTAAAATAAAAAAAATGCGATAACCATCGGGTTGCCTCCCGACAAGCGCTCGTTTAAGGTCTTGAGCTCGACCCCTTTAAATTTTCAACTTAGCGCGGGATGTTGGGTGCATATGAGATGCACCCGTCGAATTTGCCGGGAAGACCGCTCAGATTTGGATCATGATGGTGTGTGGTCTTCCCCAGCGCCCCTTCGTCATGGGCAATGTTGGGGGGTGGATCCCCCAAGCTAGAGCTTGCTCCGGTCTTCGACTTTGCCGGTGACACCGATCGTCGTATCGGTGGAGCTTTCTTCGGAGTCCTCAACTTCGAGAGCTTGCAGAGCTCCCGTATTCTTGCGACATCATCGTCGCCATCATCAATCGCCATGGAGATATCGGGGGAGTGCTCCATCTTCTCTTCCTCGGCCAAATCTAGGCCTTCTTCGAAGCTATCTTCATGGAGTGCACCAATGAAGTAGGGGATAGCCTCCTCAATGACCTCATCAAGGAGGTATGAAAGGTCATCCGACCGTCCCTTGAGTAGATATATTCTATTTACCTCGCCCATAGGGACTCCTTCGGAATAATGCTTTAGCCGTTGCCCATTCACCTTAAAAGTGGCTCCGTCTTTCCCTTCCAATTCAAATGCTCCTCCCGGTTGTATGTGCTTGATGGTGAAAGGTCCGGACCACCGTGACCTCAACTTCCCGGGGAATAGTCGGAGTCGGGAATTATATAGCAAGACTTTGTCTCCGACCTTGAAGTCTGTGACAGTTATGCGTGCGTCGTGGAGAATCTTGGTCCTTTCTTTGTAAATTCTCGAGCTCTCGTAGGCATCTCTTCTAATTTCGTCAAGCTCGTTGATGTCCAAGAGTCACCTCACCGTCACACTCTTATAGTCATAATTGAGGGTCTTGATGTCCCAATACGCGCGGTGCTCCAACTCTACCGGTAGGTGACAAACTTTCCCATAAACAAGTCGGAACGGTGTGGTGCCAATCGGAGTGCGAAAGGCCGTGCGATATGCCCATAGAGCATCGTTTAACTTCATGGACCAATCTTTTCTAGATCGATCTACGGTCTTTTCAAGAATTTGCTTGATTTCTCTATTTGAAACCTCCACTTGTCCGCTCGTTTGAGGGTGGTAGGCCATGCCAATTCTATGGTTTACCCCGTACTTTTTCAACATGGCTTCAAATTTGTTTTCTATAAAGTGACTTCCCCCGTCGCTTATCAAAGTACGGGGTACCCCAAACCGTGGAAAAATATTCTGCTTTAAAAACTTGGAGACTACCCTCGCATCATTGGTAGGGGTGGCGATGGCTTCTACCCATTTGGAGACGTAGTCCACGGCCAATAAGATATACTTGTTACCCTTGCTTGACAAAAATGGTCCCATGAAGTCCACTCCCCAACAGTCAAAGAGCTCAATCTCTAGAATGGGCTTCATCAGCATCTCATTTCGTTTGGAAATATTCCCGGTCCGTTGGCATCTATCGCACGCCTTGACGAAGGTGTGAGTGTCTCTGAACATAGTTGGCCAAAAGAATCCACTCTGCAATATCTTAGCGGTAGTCTTAGAAGCGACGTGATGTCCCCCGCATGGCATACCATGGCAATGCAAGATGATGGAGGTGACCTCCTCCTTAGAAATACATCTCCGGATAAGCCCGTCCTTGCCTATCTTAAAGAGATACGGATCTTCCCAGAAATAGCTACGGACCTCATGCATAAATCTCATCTTTTGCTGTGTGGGCATCCCGCATGGTTTAATCCCACAAGCCAAGTAATTGACATAGTCCGCATACCAAGGAACTTCCCCGGGCCTTATGGCGTATAGCCTCTCATCAACAAAGGATTCATCGATGGGCAAGCTTTCGTCCTCCTTTTCGCGAATAAGCCTAGATAAATGATCCGCCACAACGTTGTCAGTACCCTTCTTATCTCTGATTTCCAAGTCAAACTCTTGCAATAGAAGTATCCACCGTATCAACCTAGGTTTGGCCTCTTTCTTGTTTAGGAGATACTTCAATGCCGCATGGTCGGTGTGGACAATTACCTTAGATCCAAGGAGATATGAGCGGAACTTTTCAATGGAATACATGACCGCTAGAAGCTCTTTCTCCGTAGTTGTGTAATTTTTCTGTGCGTCATCCAACGTTTTGCTTGCATAGAATATTGCATGAAGCTTTCTATCTTTCCTTTGCCCCAGCACCGCTCCAATGGCTTGGTCACTTGCATCACCCATGAGTTCAAAGGGAAGGCTCCAATCCGGTGGTTGAATGATGGGCGCAGAAATTAGTGCTTCCTTCAATGTGTTGAACGCCTGCAAACATTCTCCTGAAAAAACAAATGGAGCATCTTTAGCTAGCAAGGAGGTAAGGGGTCGGGCAATCAAGGCGAAATCCTTGATAAAGCGACGGTAGAACCCCGCATGACCAAGAAAGCCCATAATGCCCTTAACATTAATAGGAGGAGGGAGTTTCTCGATTACCTCAATCTTCGCATTATCAACCTCAATCCCTCTTGAGGAGACAAGGTGCCCAAGCACTATCCCTTCGGTGACCATGAAATGACATTTCTCCCAATTAAGAGTAAGATTATTTTGCTGACATCTTTTAAGTACTTTAGTAAGATTAGCCAAACAAGAATCAAACTCACTTCCATAAACTGAGAAATCATCCATGAAAACTTCCATAATATTTTCAATATAGTCGGAAAAGATGGAGGTCATGCACCTCTGAAAGGTGGCGGGTGCATTACAAAGGCCAAAAGGAATTCTACGGTAAGCGTAAGTGCCATAAGGACAAGTAAAAGTAGTCTTTTCTTGGTCGTCTTCATGCAAAGGGATTTGAAAAAACCCCGAATACCCATCCAAGTAACAAAAGTATTTATGTTTAGCAAGCCGTTCAAGCATTTGATCTATGAAGGGTAGTGGGTAATGGTCTTTTCGGGTGGCTTTATTTAGTTTTCGATAATCAATGCACATCCGCCATCTCGTGACAGTGCGTGTAGAAATGGGCTCTCTTTTTTCATTTTTTATAACGGTCATCCCTCCTTTCTTGGGGACGACGTGAACGGGGCTAACCCATCTACTGTCAGAGATAGGGTAGATAATTCCGGCCTCAAGCAATTTTAGGATTTCCTTCTTGACTACCTCTTTCATATTCGGGTTCAACCGCCTTTGAGGCTCAATAGAAGTGGCTTCAGTGTTTTCCAAGTGAATCCTATGCGTGCACAGCCTAGGGCTTATTCCCTTAAGATCAGAGATAGTGTAGCCAAGGACATCCTTGTGATCCCTAAGGACTTCTAATAGTTTTTCAAGTTGATCTTGGCCAAGGTGGGCATTAACAATCACCGGGAAGGTCAACTTACTTCCCAAGAAAGCATACCTCAGATTCGGCGGCAATTGTTTAAGCTCTACCTCAAAGGGTGTCGTACCCTCTGCTTCGTCATCTTGTGTGAGTTTGGCTTCTTCTTCAACTTCTGAGTTTAGCTCACTCTCGAGTGGAGGCTCAGATTTGCTTCCTAGTGAGGACGGTGCATCGGAATAGACGCTCTCCGATTCTGCGCTTGCATCGATAGGACCACCACCTTGCTCCGGTTCATTCCTGAGATCAAGAAATACGTCAGTAGATTCATAAATGCAAGAGTGGGGGTCGTAGAGTATATCTCCCTGAATATCGGGTTGTTCGAAGTATTCCTCAGGAGTGTAGTACTCTTCGACGCATGTTCTATCGCCTTCAAAATATAGCTTGTCGTCCCTCACATCAACTCTGATATCGCCCCCAATAGTCCAATCCGGGGAGATTTGATCCATCACGAAGCTAGCAAACAATTGTTCGACGAGGTCCTCGATATTAATAGCAAAAGCTCCGGTAGCGTGGACCTCATCAATTAGTTCCTTAAGGAGCTCCGTAAAAGATTCATCATCTCCCTGGTCAGACTCGGTCATTGGAATTGCATCCCCCATTTTTCCTGTTAAGATCTCGTGGAAAATTTTGGGAGAGCTTGCAAAATAGGGCTGTAAACAGAGTTAGAAAAGGATGAAGAAATAAATAAAGAAATTGAAGAAAAATAACCGGGTGATCCAAATCGAACTCCGTTAAAAAATCTCCCCGGCAACGGCGCCAAAAACTTGGTCGCGTCCCGGATACACGTCCCGGAACGGCGACACTGTAGTCTTACCGCAAGCGCACGGTGTAGCGGCGAGCGGGTATCGAACACAGGGAGGCCTAATAACAGTGTCTTCTTCAATCACCTGGCTATAAGAATAGTCGAGAAACGTTCGCAGTAATGCGGTCACAGTGGTTCAATTGTATAAAAGAAATAACAAATTAATAAAGACGCCTAGGGATAGGGAATCCCCGCTACTTGCCGTATTTCATTATTGTGATTCGTAGGTTTTAACAATTGCTAGATTTGAAATTCGGGTGAACTAGTTGCAACTAAATGTAGAACCAAGCTCACGCTCTCGCGCTATTGCCGGTCTATAGCCAACCTAGGGTAGGGTCCAATCTCTTGCAAACCTTAACCTAGGCAAACTAGCGTGAACAACAACATCATCGTTCAATCGTATCTCGAGCCCACTCTCGTGCAAACTCGAGCTACGACCTAGGTTGGGATAGTTCCTACCCGTCCAATCTCTTGCAAACGGGTATTGGTATAGAATTGCAATCGAAAACCCTACTTTCGGTCCAATCTCTTGCAAACCGATTCCGGAGAAATTCAATTGCAACCCAATTCGAATTTCTAGGGCTTCCTATCGAATTGGGATACAATCTCTTGCAAATCCCAATCGGTATGAATCCCTAGCTATTCGTATTATAGCAATCCCAAACTAACCCTACTCAATCCTAGCAATAGTTTCACCAATTCATCACAAATTTGAAATTGGGCTCGTAGGGTTCATCCCTACGCCCTAAGACGATGAAACTACTCACAATTCATAATCAAATTCAATAGAAATTCACAAGTAAAATGAATAGAATTCATAGCTATATTCAATAAATCAATAAAAATGGAGTTTTTGAGAGAGAGAGAGAGAGACAACCCAATGAAGAACAAGATAGCATCCAACAAAATATCACTTTTCTCTCCTCCCTAAAAGCTAAATCTAATCCCTAAAAAGTTAATCAAAAAGGGGCTGCAAAAGTTCTGAAAAGCCTCCTAAACTAGGTTAAAAACTGGGGTTAAATACCCCCCAAAATCGCCCAAAAAACCCTGACGAAAATGCCCCTGCACAGCCTCAAAATCGCAGTTTACGCTACAGGCAGCGAGGCTCACTTGGCCGAGTGACAAATGTCACTCGGCCGAGTGACAAACCCTGTACAATTACAGAGAGTCTGGGGTCTTGGGGGTCGTCTTCTCGGGAGTCACTCGGCCGAGTGAATTTTCTTCACTCGGGCGGTGGGCGTTCTTCACTCGGGCGGACGATGTTCCTCACTCGGCCGAGTCGGAGCTTGGGACTGTACAGACGGATTCCAGAGAGTTCAGCATTTTTGATGCCGTCGTCTTGGCTCCACTCAGGCGAGGGATGACTCGGTGCTCGGCCGAGTGGTATGGCGATGCTCGGCCGAGTACACGCTGATATTGGCCCTGTTGCGTGTCCGATCTGGCCAGCCGAGCGGGCTGTCTATGCTCGGCCGAGTGACTCCTTCACTCGGCCTAGTGGCATGCTGAAAATGCCCATTCTTCATGTTTTTGCCTCCTCGTCGCTCCTACGACGTTCTTTCTTCTTCCACTCCTCTCCAATCTCAGAATACCCCTCAAGAGAGTTGTCGGTGACACTCCGGAGTGGGTGCATCTCAGAATCACTCCAAATCGCTCCAAATCTTTTGAAATACGACAAAAACAACAAATCGTGAAAAGCATCGCAATATCGTCGAATAAACGTGAAAAACACGATTTGAGCAATCTAAATGGCATGCAATCATGCAGAAAAAAGGTGTAAAATACGGAGTGATCAGACTCCCCTCCACCTAGCCTGCCACCGCCACCTACACAGCCGATCCCTGCCGATCCTGTCCCTTCACCCGCTCCCGCCGTCGGGTCGATGGGGATTACGTTTCGAAATGACGCACACCGCACCAGATTCGAGCGTATCTGCCATCGCTCTATAATACCCTCTAGGTTTGCACACCTAGCTGACCTAGACCGCCTAGGGGTACTTGAGGGGCTTCTCACGTTGTATGACAACGTGGGATGGCGTGACTTTTTGTCGGTGTCAGCGGATACTTACATCCGTCTGACACTAGAGGTCCTCATTTCCATTGACCGGACCCCTGGAGGATGCTCGTTCCATTTGATGGTCGAGAGTGTGAGATCACTCTCGACATGCTTAGAGCGTTCTTCCAGTGGCCCGCCGTCCCTGACCCTAACTGAGCCTACGCTCCCACGCACATCCCACCACCGTCGTTCGACACCCGCACATTCTGGACACGGATCACGGGATCCCCGCTTGCCTTTGACCATAGTAGGGCCAAGGCCTCAGCTATCCTGCACCCCTGCCTCCGCATTACGCAGCGCCACATGGCGACTACTTTCCTAGCGAGGTACGAGTCCAGGACCATGTCTACGCCAGAGCTCTATATGCTCTACGCGATGACTCGCCCTAGGGTTCTAGATAGGGGTAGCGACGATTTGGTCCCTGTCGTCGAGATCAACATTGCTAGTTGGTTTTTGGACCGCATCATTATTTCGGTGAGCGCTCGCTCACCTATTTGTTGCGACGGTCTGATCACTCTTTTGGCCCTTATGACCGGCGTGGACCTACCTGACGACTTGCGTCGAGCTCTGGGCCCCACCTCACTTTCCATAGATGTTATGGCCCGGATGAAGATGCTTCGTCCCCACGGTCGTCAGCACTGGGTGTGGTTGCACGGTCACTTCAGCACTGACTACATGGTTCTTCCGAGCCCCGCTCAGACACACATTGGACCGGCTCACGGGGACTGGATTCCAGCGATGGATCTCCTCATCCCCACTGCCTACATGCTTGAGCCCGAGGATGCTGAGCAGGCACCCCATGCACCCCCTGTCGACCCCGTGATCCCTCAGCCCGTGCCTGCACTGTCTGCACCTCCCGACACCTCTGTCCACACGTCTGCTAGTGTCGGGAGCACTTTAGCTGAGTTGTCCACCACCACCACCATAGCGCCTATGTCCGTCGAGCCCATTTCCACACTGAGCCCCGAGCGTCCACCCACTATTCTTGAGAGCGGCGAGTCTTCCTTCACTACCGCCGTGGAGACCCTCTCCCGATTACTGTTCTCGACTCCTGGGGAGTCATCTTTTGTGCCCTACACAGCCTCCCCAGTCGTCGACCTTACGGTCTCCACCGCCCATGTCTTTACCGAGAGCGTTGTGACTTCTGTCCCCACGTCTGCGTCACTGACCTCTCCTACTGCCTCGTCACCCATTTTGACTTCCACCTCTGCTGCTGCTGCTTCTGCTTCGACCCAGCCTGCGTCCCAGCCTCACACCGAGGCTGGGCATCACTTACCGAGCACAGCACCCCTTCCACACTTTCCTGCTGGCCCCGTCCTATACACTGCCCTCCAGAGACAGCCCCACACCTCACCTGTTAGACCTATGCGTCCCTCTGCTCCACCACCCCCTGACACTCTAGTTCAGAGCATTCGTGCTCTTGAGGGGGCTGTTAGTGGACTTAGAAGGGACTTTAGGGCTCTCTCCGCCACAGTCAGTTCCGTGCAAACACGCGTCGCCATGCTTCCCGATATTCAGGCTTGCCTAATCAGATTCTGGCGCGTCTGCCTACACCACCGACACCCACCCAGCAGATACCAAGCTCACCACCTCCACCACCGCCTCCGCCACAGGACGGTTCTGGTGCAGCCCCACCACCAGCTTAGGCACACTCTTGATGCCTCTGATATTTTTGTCATTTTGCTGCCCGTTTGTTATTGGGCCTGGTGATTTTTTGCCCCCCTCCTCCACGTACTATCTTGGTGCCTTCCTGATCATATCTTTTTTATATCTTTTTGGGAGTGAGGGAGAGACTTTTTGGGGACACTTATATCTGCACCATACTGATCTTTGCATGCATCATATTCATTCACATCTCATTTTCTTTTTTGTTTTTTCTTTCTTTTTCATCATGCATGCATCCTCACCCACCCCCACCCACTTCACGTCTCTCGGTGTGCTACACTTTGCACATTGAGGACACTGTGCACTTCAGCTTGGGGGAGTGAGTTCTCACACTTTTTATTTTTTCTGCCACCCTTTATTTTTGATTTCTCACATTTTCTTTCCACTTTTGCACTTGTTTTCACCACTCTTTCATTTTTTATCATGCATCACGTTTTCTTATCTTTTTTGAGTATGCTGCATTGTATATATAGTTCTATTTTCTTTTATCTTTGTTTCTTTCATCTTTTGCTAGAGATGACTTTTCTGTGATGATGATGACGTGGTGTTAGCCTATCTCTATGTGCATGCTATTTTGTCACGTCATAGCTTTTGTTTCAGATATCATATGCTATGTCCTGCTTGCATTTGAAATAGTAACCCACTCTTTTTCTGTATGAATATGGATGAAATTCTGTTATTAGCTGATGTCTGATGATTCATATGTATGCTTTTCATAGAAAACTCACCAAGCTTCACGCATTGATTGCTTATATCTGGAGTACCACTTTCCTTTCTCATATCACTTCTTATTGCATGAATTGTACGCTTCACTTTCAGGTTGATTGAATGATTGCTAGGATGATATATCTGGACTAGTTTACTTTTTGAGATTAAACTGAGTAGATTATATTACTCTGCTGAAAGTTGTCATGCACGTCCTATAGAGTGAACCGAGTGATACATTTATTTCTTTCTCCACATATCTTGAGCATTATTTCTCTACTTAAAATTCATTGGTGAATCCTCCCCTTAGCAAGTCTATTATTGGCATTTCCCCCGCTATTAATTTTCATGCTCCAAATCCCCAAAATCAAAAAGAAAAAATATATACTTGTATATCCTTCTCTCTTTTGATTTGGGATCGCTTATGTATATATGTTTATTCAAAAAAAAGAAGAGAGAAAAAGAGAAAAATTGAGAAAAAGAAAAGAAAAGAGAAAAGAAGTTTATAACGATCATATCTCATACTATTTCTCTCTTTCTTCCCTCTTTTGTTTTTATTTTTATTTTTTTGGAGCTTTAAAAGAAATGGGAAATGTACATATCGATTTGTTTATGCCACCACGCTTATGGATGAGATTGGGGGAGAGGATCCAATGATGTGTGAGAGAGTGGCTACTTGACGGTGCATGACAACCTAGGCTAAGTAATCTTCTATACTCGGTGAGATTGCTAAAGTTTCACGAAATCCAGAAATCGACACTTAGCATTCATTTCATGAAAACCATACTTTTCTATTCTTAATATCCCATATCGTGTGATATCTCTTATACTCCTTATAGAAAGCATTCAATTGAAAAGTGTGTGATCTATGGTTATGCATACCGCTTTAGATGCTTCAGACGATGCTAATCCTAGAATGATTCCATGTTTCGTGCTATTTTGATATTTTGGGGTTTTTTATTTCGAATGCATTATTATACTATGATATCGAGATAAAAGTCTGTGACATGTGTTTTATATTCGATGTATGCTATATGAGTAAGCAAAACCCACGTCCTGAGAAAAATCATCTAGCGCCCCCCTTCTTCGCTTTCTATTATTTTTTTATTTTTTTTATTTTTTTATTTTCCTTCTTTTCCATTATTTTGCCCGTCGGGTTTGCTTTTTACTCATCTTCCTCGAGGACGAGTAAGAGGAAAGCTTGGGGGATTTTGATCACTCCATATTTTACACCCTTTTTCTGCATGTTTGCATGCCACTTTGATCGCTCATTTCGCGTTTTTCACTATTATTCGACAATATTGCAATGCTTTTCACGATTTCTTGTTCTTGTCGTATTTCAGGAGATATGGAGCGATTCGGAGTGATTTTTAGATCAAGAGGATTTGCACCCACTTCGGAGTGTCACCCAAGGCTCTTTTGAGGGCTATTCGGCGATGGAAGATAAGTGGAAGAAGAAGGAACCTCGTAGGAGCGACGAGGAGGCGAAATGATGAAGAATGGGCATCTACAGCATGTCACTCGGCCGAGTGAAGCACTCACTCGGCCGAGCAAGAAGACCACTCGGCCGACCAGACCGGACACACACCACAGAAGAAAATCAGCGTGCACTCGGTCGAGTGACGATAGTCCACTCGGCCTAGTATGGATATCCACTCGCCCGAGTGGCACGGGAAAATCCAATCACCGAAGGAGCCGACTCACTGTAATTTTACAGTCGATTTCAGAGTCGTCACTCGGCCGAGCATGGAATGCCCCTCGGCCGAGTGAGTAAAGCCACTCGGTCGAGTCACTTCCGAAGACGGACCCCCAAAAATCCCCAACTTACTGGAAATGTACAGGGTTTGTCACTCTGCCGAGTGACATTTGTCACTCGGCCGAGTGAGCCACCCCGCCTGCTGCGTAAACTGCGATTTCTAGGCTGCGCAGGGGCATTTTTGTCACGATTTTTTGGGCGATTTTGAGGGGTATTTAAACCCAGTTTTTGCCCTAGTTGAGGAGAACTTTTTGATACTTTTTGCAGCCTTTTTAGAGAGCTTTTTAGGTAATTAGATTTAGGCTTTTGGAGAGATTAGAAAGGGGACTTTTGTTGGATGCTATTGGATTCTCATTGGTTTGTCTCTTTTCTTATCAAAAACTCTATTTTTGTTGATAATTTCTCTATTGCAATGAATTGTGCTGAATTTGTTATTGATTTTCTCATGAATTGCATGATGATAAGTGAGTAGTTTTATCGTCTTAGGGCATAGGGATGAACCCTATTTCTAAATTGTGATGAATTGGTGAAATTCTTGCTAGAATTGATTAGGGTTAGGTTGGGATTGATTAACTACGGATAGCTAGGGATTCATATTGATTGGGATTTGCAAGAGATTGGATCCCAATTGATAGGAAGCCCTAGAAATTCGATTTAGATTTACGATTGGACTTCTCTAGAATTGGTTTGCAAGAGATTGGGCCAAAGCTAGGATTTTTAATCATGTTTCTATACCAATATCCGTTTGCAAGAGATTGGACGGGTATGAACTATCTTAACCTAGGTCGTACCTCGAGTTTGCACGAGAGTGGGCTCGAGATACGGTTGAACGATGATGTCATTCTTCACGCTAGCGGCTTAGGTTAGGGTTTGCAAGAGATTGGTCCCTACCCTAGGTTCGCTATAGACCGGCAATAGCGCGAGAGCGTGAGCTTGGTTCTACATTTAGTTGCGACTAGTTCACCCAAAATTCAAGTCTAACAATGTTGTAATCTACGAATCACAACAATGAGATACGGTCCGTAGCGGGGATTCACTATCCCTAGACGCTTTATTTTATTGATATTCCTATCGACATTCGAACGATTGTGACAATTTTACCCCAAATTATTCTCAACCATTTTGATAGCTAGGTGATTGGAAGGAGACATTGTCATTGTTCCTCCCTGAGTTCGATACCTGCTCGCCACTACCCCGTGCGCTTACGGTAAGACTACGAGTCGCTTGTCCCGGGTGTGTGTGCATACCGGGCATCGATCACTCACCCGATCAGTTGATTCTTCACCCGATTGGGTGACGTAGTTTTCTATATATATAGGCCCTAGGTTTTTAGAAACAGAGCTGTGTTTTTGTTTTCTGTTTTTTTCTCTATTGCGACGGCTGGAATTTTATACTTATTTGTAAGTGTTCAGATCTTTATGAAACTTTGATATATTGTTAATTTCATTGCTACTACTTCATTTCTATTGCTAAATTATGTTTTTAACGGACGATTTTCATTTAGATCGCTTTTTAGATAAAATGTGTGAGTAGTTCCCTAATCTGGGATTTTGGTGGAAACCCCTTCGTGGGTTCTCCCTAATGCGTCCATAGAACTAGGAAATCGATAGGGATTAGGAATCTATTGGTTACGCGGGGGTTTTTATTGTCATCGACGGGAAAAAGACCGCCTTTTACCTTTGGGCCAAGGGGGAATAAACTTGGCGGTTGACTCCCTAGCCATAGCTCACACCCTTAGCGTAGACATCGAATCCTAGCACGCAGGAGCGACAGGATGAGATGTTGGGAGTTATCGTTGCGAGCTTAGTGCTCCTGGAGTTGGTCAGTGTTAATGGACATGGGAATGCCCACTGACCGAACCTGGGTAGTCCGGCGTATCATCCTGGGCACCGACCGGAATATCGGGCCCATGGGACGCTGGTATCACTCTTAGAGACAACGTCTCACCATTAAACCCTAATTCTGATCGTTGTCCTATCCGCCGACTGTATTAGCGAGAACACATGATAGGGTGGAAACCGAAGTCCAGGGTTTCTTTTTATATTGTTTAACCCCGTATTTACATTCCTTGACAACCATCCATCGATTCGGGCTAGCTCATCCATAGGGTGAATTTGGTCCTTTCTGACATAAGCACAACCACACCTCCCTGTGTTCGACCCCCAAGCCACACTACAACACCATACGCTTGCGGTTATAAATATTTAAATCTCGCACCCCAATCTCATATTGCACTTGCATGATCACACACGCATACCGTGGGGATGTCAAGCTCTATGGCGCCGTTACCAGGGAGGCAACGTGCTTGTTTATTTTTGGATCTTATGAACCCTTGAGTCTAGCTCACATCTCTATCTCGTGATAATTATCGCACTCTACACTTTTTGATTTTACTTGGACATATTATAAATATTAGTTGTATAGAATTAGCCGACTGAGTTGCCATACCGCCATCGCTTCTACTCACCTCCCATTCATGCAACCGGTGCTTTTGACGTGTTTTCTATCCGTGCAGTTCTCCTTTCCCCCCTTTCCTCACAGGTTTTCTACTCCCCGACAAGGATGTTGTGTGCCGTTTCGGGCGATATCTGGTATCATTCACACCACGTCCGCTGCTTGGCACAGAGTTTGACAGGATCCCTATGTGCTTCAAACGTTCTATCCCTTCTGTCCGCTGCTGTGGAAAATCAGAGAAGATATCATGACATACAGCAGCATCCAGTCACGACAGCCCTCCTTCCTCCATATGAGGTGGCGTATATTGATGCGCCCAATTCTGAATTCAGTGGGGGGGGAATTGTTCACCTATGAGGAGTTTTGTCAGGAGAACTACCAAGCAGAGTCTGTCGAGTACGTTGAACAGGAATCGATCTATTCCTTGCAGACTTCTATAGAGCATCCTAGATCTTTGGGCAATGAGGAAGCTGGAAGCAGTGGTGGGGAACCATCGACTGTTGAAACCTGTTTTCGCGTTGAAGCCTTCTTCCCAGATAATCATTATGAGCTTTAGAAAGACCTAGAGCCTTCCCCCGTTGCCCCCTCGTTACCTTGTGAGGCTTCGCCATGCGAAACCAAGGCGGGGAGTGAAGTTCTGGATGCTGGCTTTCGAGAGATCCACGAGGAAGTACTTTCACTGGAGGATGCTCAGCTTGAGAAATATGCGTCGGGACCCCATGAAGTTGAGATGAAAGAATTGCCTTCGGGACTGAAATATGAATATTTGGGGAAGGATTCGACACTGCCGGTCATAGTGAACTCCTCGCTGCCTGAAGACCAGATGACCAAACTTCTTGGTGTTTTAAAAAGGTTTAAGAGTGTTTTCGGGTATGCAATTGAAGAATTGAAAGGAGTGAGCTTGGGGCTTTGCTCACATCGAATTCTGCTTGAAGATGAGCAAGCCTCCTCAATTGAGCCGCAACGAAGACTGAATCCCATCATGATAGAGGTGGTCAAGAAGGAGATTGTTAGGCTTCTACATGCCGGTATCATATACCCTATCTCCGATAGTCACTGGGTTAGCCCGGTGCACGTTGTACCCAAGAAAGGAGGAATGACAGTGATTCGCAACGAGAAAAACAAGCTCATACCCACGAGGACCGTCACGGGATACCTAATGTGCATCGACAACCGAAAACTGAACAAGGCGACAAGGAAGGATCACTATCCTCTTCCTTTCATTGATCAGATGCTCGAAAAGCTAGCAAAGCATAACTACTTCTGCTTCATGGACGGGTACTCCAGTTTTCTTCAAATCCCCATCCATAATGACGACCAGGAGAAGACGACTTTCACTTGTCCATTTGGGACATATGCTTACAGGAGAATGCCGTTTGGGCTCTGCAACGCCCCGGCTACATTCCAAAAATTAGTGCAAATTCGTCCAAAAAAAACCCACTTGGAAGAGTATACTTAGTGCAAATCCCCTCGTCGTGTACCGTTCTCCCACTTGGGAGAGTACACACGTGTATATACCTCAAAATCCAAAAATCCAAAAAAAGAGAAAAGAAAAACCCAAATAAAGAGAAAAGAGAAAAGAAAAGAAAAGAAAAATATACATATGTATAGCCAAAAGCCCAAAAAAATACATATATCCAAAACCCAAAAAATGTGTGTGAATATTTTCCTACCTGTCGTGAATAAAGGGAAGGCGAGAATTTGCACCGAGTGTTCTACTCCACATCATCTCAACCCCCCATCGCTTTCGATGAGACTTGGAATAGAGAATTTCTAGCTATTATCTAGGCGATAGTGTGATGATGTCCACGTCCCTAGCTGTGGAGTCCCTGCCACATGATACGTTTCGATTCTCACTTTCCTCTCATGCATGCTTGAGCTATATATTCACCGCTTATTTCAAATCGAATCGATACTTGGGTCTTTCCTTGGATTTGTGTATATAGAGCTTATAGCACAATGTAGATAGCTACACCGACTGCTAGCTCACGACCACACTCACTCGTGCTTCACCGCGTGGGCCCACGACACCTGTCTAGACTTGTTTCCTTGGGTTTGGTGTTGTGATTTGGCGTTTGCTTGCTTGGTGTGTCGTTTTTGATTTTGTTGGCCCTGACGGGCGATTTAGGATTTAGAGTTCTCTTTTTCTCTCTTTCTCTCTATTTTCCCCTCCGAGCTCCTACTCTCACCCGTCTTCCTCGAGGACGAGGAAGGGTTCAGCTTGGGAGATTTTGACGTGCGTTTATATTTCATATATTCACACACGTCTTCTTTTGTGTTTTTCCGTTATTTTCCGCCGTCCCGTGTCCGTTTTCTCGTATTTTCCAGTTTTCTTTCACTTCTCCATGTTTTTACGTGTTTGCAGGAGTTTGCCAGCATAGGGGCCACATAATGAAGATATCACATGTCCCCGAAGCAACGGGAGGAGTCACGCGTGATCCAGGGGGTCAAACGACCAAGATCGCTATCTTTTAGCCCCCACCCGATCGGTTGGATATAGCCAACCGATCGGGTGATGCACACGTGCACGACCCGGACAACCGCTGAAGCAACGTGAGCATCAACCGACCGGTTCAGCCCAACATGACTTCTCAGGAATTTGGTGCTGAACTCCAACTGATCGGGTGATATTCACCCGATCGGTTCATCTGTAACCGAATTCCTCTAAGAGATGACCCGGAGAGATCACCCGACCGCCAGCAGACCGTGCCAAAACGTCGCAAGTTGCTGTCTTTTGGGCGACATTTTCCAACCGATTGGTTGATTTATTAATCGATCGGTTCACCCGGTGACCGCAAGATCCAAACGACCAACTGATTCCGCCAACCGATCGTGTCGCCTGACCGGGTGAAGTTTCTGAAGACCGCTGCCGAAGATCGCAGCAGCTCACCCGATCAGTTGATTCTTCACCCGATCGGGTGACGTCGTTTTCTATATATATATGCACTAGGTTTTCAGAAACGAAGCTGTGTTTTTATTTTCTGTTTTTTCTCTATTGCGACGGCTGGAATTTTATACTTATTTGTAAGTGTTCAGATCTTTATGAAACTTTGATATATTGTTAATTGCATTGCTACTACTTCATTTCTATTGCCCGATTATGTTTTTAACGGCTGATTTTCATTTAGATCGCTTTTTAGATAAAATGTGTGAGTAGTTCCCTAATCTGGGATTTTGGTGGAAACCCCTTCGTGGGTTCTCCCTAATGCGTCCATATGACTAGGAAATCGATAGGGATTAGGAATCTATTGGTTACGCGGGGTGTTTTATTGTCATCGGTGGGAAAAAGACCGCCTTTGACCGTTGGGCCAAGGGGGAATAAACTTGGCGTTGACTCCCTATCCATAGCTCACGCCCTTAGCGTAGACATCGAATCCTAGCGCGCGAGATCGACAGGATGAAATGTTGGGAGTTATCGTTGCGAGCTTAGTGCCCCCGGAGTCGGTCAGTGTTAATGGACATGGGCATGCCCACTGACCGAACCCGGGTAGTCCGGCGTATCATCCTGGGCACCGACCGGAATATCGGGCCCATGGGACACTGGTATCACTCTTAGAGGCAACGTCTCACCATTAAACCCTAATTCCGATCGTTGTCCTATCCGCCGGCCGTATTAGCGAGAACACATGATAGGGTGGAAACCGAAGTCCTGGGTTTCTCTTTATATTGTTTAACCCCGTATTTACATTCCGTGACAACCCATCCATCGATTCGGGCTAGCTCATCCATAGGGTGAATTTGGTCCTTTCTGACACAAGCACAACCACGTCTCCCTGTGTTCAACCCCCAAGCCACACTACAACACCGTGCGCTTGCGGTTATAAATATTTAAATCTCGCGCCCCCAATCTCATATTGCACTTGCATGATCACACACGCATACCGTGGGGAGTCACCCGGTGCAGTCAAGATCGATCCAAGAGAGATCGACTTGATCTCCTCTCACCAAGCTTTTGGAGGAAGAAATATAGATGTGGAAAATAGAGAAAAGAAGAGACTAAGTGTCTAGAATTCTGTACCTCCAGAGTCCCATTGTACGGTTGGTGTTTTCTCTATTTATAAGTGGAGGCGTCCTCTTAGTACTGTTGGTGAATAATTGTCCCCCATTATGACGGCACGTTCATCCCTGAATGATAGGCAAAACCGTTGTCCACTTTTTCCGTCATTAACGAGCCCATAATTAACCATCTCCTTAAGCTTCGGAAGATCAACGGGCAGATTATGCATGGGCTTTGACCAAGCATACAATTAATCTCTCTATCACTTGAGGAGGTAACAATGGTCCGCTATCACTTGAACTCAGACAAAACGTCAGTTGAGTTCTAGTGATGAGATGCTTCATTAATTGGGCTTGGCAGTCGAAGCGGGAGTATTTGATTTCGAGCGCTAAATTTCCTTTCCATTGATTCTGATGTTACATCCACACTAGGTCTGGGATACAGACGCATATGGATCGTCCCCGCGTGTCCTTTGATAAGAGGGTCGGTGTTGATCACAATGGGACGCTCCTCTGCTTAAATAAGGAAATGAGTGAGGTGAGGTGAACTTTACTGTTTCAAGATTTTGGAATAGAAACCGGTCACATTTCCTTTATTCATCTTCGAAGATTCTGGACATGGGTTCTTCTCCAGCTACACATACGTCCACTGGGCCCTTAACCTCTGTTCCTCAAGGTGGAAAAGGGAAGGTCGTAGTTTCAAATGTAGTCTCTAATCAAGCTTCTCGAGTAACAACCAATCAAATCTTGTCTTTTCAAAGGAAGTATGTACGGCACAACTACCGGATTTGATTACCACTGGTGAGGAAAGGATCTGCTTCCCCGTTGACTGCGAAGTGTGGGTGTATGTCAAAGCCTTCACCTTGGACTTGCTTTCACATGCATCCCTTCATGCTCTGTGTATTGAATACTTTAGGGGTTTCCCTCGGTCGGTTGATGCCAAACTCTGCCTGTCCACTTTTCTCGTCATTAACGAGCCCATAATTAACCATCTCCTTAAGCTTCAGAAGATCAAGGGGCAGATTATGCATGGGCTTTGACCAGGCGGACGATTAATCTCTCACGCAGGCCTCGCGGGCTTGATGGGCCGCAGCTTCTCCTTTGTGGGCTCCTTCACTTAGTTGGGGATATATCCTTTCCCCGCCGGGGCCGGCTCAAGGAGGTAACAATGGCCCCCCCATCACTTGAACTCAGACAAAACGTCAGTTGAGTTCGAGTGATGAGATGCTTCATTAATTGGGCTTGGAAGTCGAAGCAGGAGTATTTGATTTCGAGTGCCCAATTTCCTTTCCATTGATTCTGATGTTACATTCACACTAGGTCTGGGATACCGATGCATATGGATCGTCCCCACGTGTCCTTCGATGAGAGGGTCGGTGTTGATCATAATGGGATGTGTTAGTTCTTGGGTTCAAGACTAACGTTGTTTTGATGATGATTAATACATTATGTTAGTGTGCTAATCAATCTTATGCTTTAGTCTCAGTTTATCTTAACGATTATATGTTGATGAGACAAAGCATAATGCTTGGAGGATATTTCAAGGGACATCTTAAAGACCTCCAAGAGTGATGGAGTGCTCAAGCTTGGATGAAGTCATGAAGACCATCTAATGAAGCCAAAGCTTGGAGCATGATGATGGATGGACATCTGGAGGAGCATTGCCAAAGCTTGGAGCTTAATGAAGGGAAGCTCATCAAGGAGTGCCAAAGCTTGGAGACGATGGGGAGCATCAAGATATCATGTGCTTGAAGACTTAGACTCTAGGAGATGCAATTTGTAATCCATGTAATTTCAATTACTTGCATTTCTCTTTTTGAGTCTAGGACTTTTGTAATTCCTTGATAGATGGTCATACTCTCATGCATATGCATTTCACCATCTTAGTGAGCCTTAGGATTATCATAGAATCAAACCCAATAGTTTCATATAGCCAAAAGACTAAATTGGAGTCTCTGGCTCTTCAACAATCGCCTGATGAAGGTTTCACAGACGACTGGGTGATTTCCAGTCGCCTGTCGTGCCTTCTACAGTCGACTGTGATGCACTACTCAAGTCATCCTTTGGTTGACTCTTCTTGAGCTTTTCGCATCAGTCGACTGATGTTCAATTTATTGGACGCAACGATCTAGGATTCTAGTTTGATGATGACAAACACATTTGAAGTTTTTAATGTGTGTGCTAAGTGTTTTTCAGGTTGAAAGGAGCTCATCTTGATTCAGGGGCAATCTGGTCATTTCAGAGATAAAGGGCACTTTGGTCATAAAAAGGCATTTTGGTCATCTGCACGACGGTATAAAATATCAAATGTGTTCGTGGATCATGGGGGAGACAATGAGGAAGTCGCAATAATTTTCGGATGAGTAATCGAGCTCCAAACGGCTAAAATAAGTGAACATCAACTTACGGTGGCAAACTCGTAATTAAGCCAACCTAGGGGTTTAATTCACACCCTATTTAAACCCCACAAGGGCCGGCCTAAGATAGGCGTCTCTCCAAAAATTGCGTGCGGCAACATTAACTGAATACTTAATTACTTGTTTTTTTCTTAACCTAGCTTCTGTTTTTCAGGTTGAAAACATGCGGCTCTCTCACAAATCCCTGCGGCTGTATTAGAGATTAAAGGAAGAAGGATTAAAAAAAGAGAGAGCTTTTAAAACCCTGTGCCGAAATCTACAGAGGAGTTTTTTGTTTCATCAAAAAAAAACAAGAGCCCATGATTTAAACTCTCTCTCTATCTCCAGGGATTAATGTTTTTGTTGTTGTTTTGAGAAATCTCTCAGAGCCTCCTGCCTTGAATTGTTGACAGCCGCACCTTTGATTCTCTCCCACTTAGCTTCAATTTCCAAGAGCTTGGCCAACAAAAAAATTATTTTGAAGTCTAATCCCCTCAAAATTTCACAGGCAGCCGAAACTTTGGAGAGATCTCCAAGCAGCCGCACCTATTGAAGAACACAGACCGAATGTTTTTTAAAGGAGACAGAGTATTGATTTCCCCATGTGCTAGTACCATTGGTTAATTAATCAACTTTGTGTTTTTTGTTGTGCAGCTCATCATAGGACAATGCACAGAATTTCTTTTGGGCCTACATGCCATCACGTGGGGAGCATTGCTCTTTTTGGGTGAATTGTGCACACAGGCTAATCAAAATTCCCAGGGCCATTTTTTCCCCCATCAAATACTCAAAAGCCTGAGTCTTTTTTTATCTCTCCATTTGTTTAGTCCTAAACGAAAAGGCCTGGGGAATAATTGAATGTTTTTATATGTTGCAGAGCCATCATCAAATCAACAGACAAAATTTGAAAGAGAAGTGAATGGAGCATTAATGTGGGAGAAAGATTGAAAGGGCGAAATTTCTTTGAGCAAGCACAGATACACACAAGGCAAAATAAAAAGGAGTCTTCAAGCGTAGCAGAGGCAAAGCCGCAAGTTTCAATCTTTGGCGAAGGGCGCAAGTCTCATCGAGAGAGGAGCCAGAACTATTAAGGAGACATCAGAGACTACATCTACGTCAGACGAGATCTGACCCGTGCTGATTGACGAAGACAACACCGCTACACGATCTGAGCATTCTAAACTCTCTTATTTATTATATTGAGTAGTATTTGTGTTAGTTCTTCGTAGGGGAAACTATACCTTCTGTGTTACTTTTTGGGGACCTAACGACTTTGGGAGTCGTCACGGAGGGAGAGCATCTGACTAGATTGAGAGTGTAGAGCACGTGGTGTGCGTACGAGCTAGGTGAGAGTAGATTTGGGATCTTGACTCATTGTAGCTGTACTTGATTACATATCTATCTAGTAGTTGCTTTCGGGGCTGGAGTAGGTCGTGGGGACGACCGAACCAGGGTATATCTGTGCGTACTTTGTGATTGCATTCTTTTTACCCTGTCTGTGCTTATAACTGCGTGTGATTGTTCGTGGGTTGCACGAATATTTTTAATAGCCTATTCACCCCCCCCCTCTAGGCTACGATCCAGATCCAACAAGTGGTATCGGAGCCAGTTTAGAGGATCTAGTCTAGATTTTTAGATGACCATGAATATATCTGATTGTGCTTTTGCTGAAGGTCAGTCTATAGCCCGTCCCCCTAAGTTTAACGGTGTAGAGTTTGCATATTGGAAGGCTAGGATGAAAATCTATTTAGTGTCTGTAGATTACGATGTGTGGGATATTGTTGAAAATAGTCTACCCACTATTAAAATTGAAGACACTGTTATGATTAAGCCTAAAGACAAGTGGGATTTAGCTGATAAGAAACTTTATACTCTTAATGGTAAAGCTATGAATGCGCTTATATGCACTCTTGATAAATCTGAGTTTAATCGTATCTCACATTGTCTAACTACGCAGGAAATCTGGCATACTCTGGAGGTGACACACGAGGGAACATCGCAAGTAAAGGAATCCAGACTTGCGTTGCTGAGCACTGAATATGAGAGCTTCCGCATGCTACCAACAGAATCAGTTAAAGACATGTTTGCGAGGTTCACAGACATCGTCTACAAATACAGTTCCCTCGGTAAGCCATACTCTAGCCATGAACATGTACGAAAGATCTTAAGGGCGCTACCAAGCTCGTTCAGGCCTAAAGTCACCGCTATTCAAGAAGCTAAGGACTTATCAACAATGAAAGTGGAGGACTTGATAGGCAACCTGATGTCACACGAGCTTGAGTTGCAGAGTATAGAAGCCAGAGAGAAACCTGAAGAGAAGACCAAAGCTTCCACACCATTAGCTCTTCAAGCTAACGACGACGATCTTGATGAAGAGCAAGCCCTAATGGTCAGAAACTTCAGGAGATACATTCAGACTGATCAAGGAAGAGCTGAGATGGGAAAAAGGTTCATTCGTTCTAATAATTCTAATTTTGGTAGAAATTCCTATGATCAGAAAGCTATTAATAGAAGTGAATGTTTTAAATGCAGGAAAAAAGGGCACCACATAAAAGATTGCCCACAACAACACACAGCTCAAGTTGCAAAAGGAAAAACGAAAGTGTTGACGTGGGACGTGGATAGCGATGCTGAGAAGGAGGATGAGGAACATGAAGCCCACCCCTGCATGACATTGATGGCCAAACACAATGAGGTAGAATCTCCCACTAAAGCTGAATTCTTAGAAATCTGTAAAGGAATGCAACATAGAATTGATGAGCTAGAACCTGATGTGGAATGTAATAGGAATGATAATTTTGATATGCAACAAACTGAGTATGACATGAAAAATATTAAATAAGAGCTTGTTGCTTGCAAATCTACCATTGCTATGTTAGAAAAAGAGAAAGCTAGCTTGTCTGAAAAAACTGATTGTCTTTCATGTCCCTCTTTATTAAAGGATATTAGCATGTATAAGCTAGATAAGACAAAGCTTGAAGTTGAAAATGAATTGCTTTCTGAAAAGATTAACATGCTAAATCTTGAACTTAAAGAAAAAATGAGGGATTTTGAAAAGAAAGAAGAGGAAAACAAGCAAGCTTTCATTAGTAAATGCACTTTGCTTGTGAATGAAAATGATATCTTGAAATCCAAAGTCACCACCCTAGAATTGTCAATAAAGAGATTTTCCATTAGAAAACAAAATTTGGACATTATTCTTGGAAATCAAATTTATGGCAATAATAGGCGAGGACTAGGATATGGTCTTAAAAATGTTGAAAAATCAAAATATAGAAAAGTTCACATTGAATCAACAAAGGTTGGAAATTTTCATGCTAAGTGTTTTACATGTGGATGCGTTGATCATACTTCATATCATTGCAAATATAGGAACAAAAACATTAAGTTCAAACAAATATGGGTTCCTAAATCTTTGATGACTAACGTGAGTGGACCTTGTTGGATTCCAAGGTCACACACGACATCTCTTTTGTAGGTGGATGGAAATTTGACAAGGAGCGATAAATTGAATGTCTCATTATTTTTTAGCTCCTTAGTCAAACGGTGACGCGAAGGTATATTTTTCTCTTTGAACTTAATGTATACATTCATAGCTTTTTGTGTCCGTGACTTTTCTTTGTTTGTGTGCTAGTAGTTGCATTTCTATGTGTGCATGATTTTTTTGTTTGTGTGATTGCATCTCATGTTTGCTTTAGTACTTCATGCTTTTAAAAAAACTGAAAAACTGAAAAAAATGGTGCTTAAATGTGTAACTTTTCTCTTTGATTCATTATTGAAGTATGCACGAATGATTTTCATATCTATGTAGAAATTGGTGTATTATTACTTTTGCTACATGTGCATGTTCATCTTTCTAAATATTCATGGCATGTTCAATGACTGAGAATAACTTGATTTCTACACCACCTACTTCACTTACACATGTATTATTATTGTTGCACATTTGGAGATATCGTTTATGAAGTATGGAAAGTGAATGTAGGAGGAAAACTTAACTGAATAACTAAGGGATATGATATACCTTGCCATGGATAAAAATTGAGCAAAGGAAAGTGTTGTTATAAGTATTTTTAAAAAAATGAAAACAAAAGATAATTGCTCTGTATGAAAAATGGATACAATCCTTGGCAACGGTATTACCCACGAGTATCCAACATAAGCTTTATGGGTAAAATTTAGCGTTGGTGTATTTACTCGTCAAGCAATGCCACCCCCATATCTAAGAGTCCTTATAGGCTATGTTTGGGGTGTGGTACCTTGAACTCATTTTTAATGAGGTGGGGAAAATCAATCCTAGGTGATAGAATGTTATATGGAAAATGTGGATTGGTTCTGGCTGACTTTCTTAATGATTCTCCCTATGTGCTTCAATTTTAATCATCACACGTATACATTGGTGTTAAATTCTTCGTTGTTTCATTTCATTGGATTTTGACTTGATTATTCTATGATTGTATGCATGCAATTGTTGGTGATGGTTAATAATACTCTCTTTTTGCATGGTATATGATTTTGACTTCGTGGTATGACTTTTGATGATAACAAAGGGGGAGAAAAATTTGGGAAAGATTTGATATTAATGCACGTGAAATTATGATTGTTTGATTAAGGGGGAGCATTAATGAATATTGGGGAAGCATAAAAATAGGGGGAGCATGCTTATTGTTGTTAAACTTTACACATCGCTGTTCACACAACATATTATCCCACGGCATGTCACCCACTATTGTCACACTTCACACATTCATACGTGTATTGCAAATCTTGTATTGGTTTGTCATCATCAAAAGGGGGAGATTGTTGGACGCAACGATCTAGGATTCTAGTTTGATGATGACAAACACATTTGAAGTTTTTAATGTGTGTACTAAGTGTTTTTCAGGTTGAAAGGAGCTCATCTTGATTCAGGGGCAATCTGGTCATTTCGGAGATAAAGGGCACTTTGGTCATAAAAAGGCATTTTGGTCATCTGCACGACGGTATAAAATATCAAATGTGTTCGTGGATCATGGGGGAGACAACGAGGAAGTCGCAATAATTTTCGGATGAGTAATCGAGCTCCAAACGGCTAAAATAAGTGAACATCGACTTACGGTGGCAAACTCGTAATTAAGCCAACCTAGGGTTTTAATTCACACCCTATTTAAACCCCACAAGGGCCGGCCTAAGATAGGCGTCTCTCCAAAAATTGCGTGCGGCAACATTAACTGAATACTTAATTACTTGTTTTTTTTCTTAACCTAGCTTCTGTTTTGCAGGTTGAAAACATGCGGCTCTCTCACAAACCCCTGCGGTTGTATTAGAGATTAAAGGAAGAAGGATTAAAAAAAGAGAGAGCTTTTAAAACCCTGTGCCGAAATCTACAGAGGAGTTTTTTGTTGCATCAAAAAAACAAGAGCCCATGATTTAAACTCTCTCTATCTCCAGGGATTAATGTTTTTGTTGTTGTTTTGAGAAATCTCTCAGAGCCTCCTGCCTTGAATTGTTGACAGCCGCACCTTTGATTCTCTCCCACTTAGCTTCAATTTCCAAGAGCTTGGCCAACAAAAAAAATTATTTTGAAGTCTAATCCCCTCAAAATTTCACAGGCAACCGAAACTTTGGAGAGATCTCCCAGCAGCCGCACCTATTGAAGAACACAGGCCGAATGTTTTTTTAAAGGAGACAGAGTATTGATTTCCCCATGTGCTAGTACCATTGGTTAATTAATCAACTTTTTGTTTTTTTTGTTGTGCAGCTCATCAAAGGACAATGCACAGAATTTCTTTTGGGCCTACATGCCATCACGTGGGGAGCATTGCTCTTTTTGGGTGAATTGTGCACACAGACTAATCAAAATTCCCAGGGCCATTTTTCCCCCCATCAAATACTCAAAAGCCTGAGTCTTTTTTGATCTCTCCATTTGTTTAGTCCTAAACGAAAAGGCCTGGGGAATAATTGAATGTTTTTATATGTTGCAGAGCCATCATCAAATCAACAGACAAAATTTGAAAGAGAAGTGAATGGAGCATTAATGTGGGAGAAAGATTGAAAGGGCCGAAATTTCTTTGAGCAAGCACAGATACACGCAAGGCAAAATAAAAAGGAGTCTTCAAGCGTAGAAGGGGCAAAGCCGCAAGTTTCAATCTTTGGCGAAGGGCGCAAGTCTCATCGAGAGGGGAGCCAGAACTATTGAGGGGACATCAGAGACTACATCTATGTCAGACGAGATCTGACCCGTGCTGATTGACGAAGACAACACCGCTACACAATCTGAGCATTCTAAACTCTCTTATTTATTATATTGAGTAGTATTTGTGTTAGTTCTTCGTAGGGGAAACTTTACCTTCGGTGTTACTTTTTGGGGACCTGACGACTTTGGGAGTCGTCACGGAGGGAGAGCATCTGACTAGATTGAGAGTGTAGAGCACGTGGTGTGCGTACGAGCTAGGTGAGAGTAGATTTGGGATCTTGACTCATTGTAGCTGTACTTGATTACATATCTATCTAGTAGTTGCTTTCGGGGCTGGAGTAGGTCGTGGGGACGACCGAACCAGGGTATATCTGTGCGTACTTTGTGATTGCATTCTTTTTACCCTGTCTGTGCTTATAACTGCGTGTGATTGTTCGTGGGTTGCACGAATATTTTTAATAGCCTATTCACCCCCCCTCTAGGCTACGATCCAGATCCAACACAATTTACAGTCGCCTGTGTTTCTACAGTAAGCATGTGAATTGGTCGATAGTCGACTGTGCGCTTCTTGCATTTTCTGGGCTTCATCCCAATTTGCAAGACAGTCGCCTGATGACATTTTTACAGTCGCCTGTATATTTACAGTCGCCTGTGAAATGGCCATCAGTCGTCCGAAAAGCGTAAGTACGAAAATTGCATCTCACTGTTTTTCTCCATCTCTTGCAGCAGTCGACTGATGAAGGATTTACAGTCGCCTGTCTATTTTATTGTCGACTGTACTCTGGTCATCAGTCGTCTAAATGCATACTAGGAGAAAGTTGCAACTCTCTGTTTCTCTCTATCCCTACAGAAGTCGTCTGATGAAGGATATACAGTCGATTGTCTGTCTCACAGTCGCCTGTGTAGTCTTCTATAGTCGACTGTCTCGCTCAGATTATAGCCGTTGGGATTTTTCTAGCCGTTGAACAGTCGACTATCATTTGTTCATCAGTCGACTGTCTGTGCCGTAAACTGCCAAAATCTAGCCGTTGCAGATTTCTTCCCTTTGGGTTTTTAGCCGTGTTTATAGTCTCTTCTTAGCTTCCTATGTATAGGAGTTGGCTTAGTTCATTTAGAACTCTTGGTTAATATTGAATATCTTTTAGAATCATAAGCCACTCCTAATCTTTCCCATTTCCATCTAATGGGCACATTCCTCTTCATGCATTGAAGCTAGCTCATAGGGAAATTCTCCAAGGGATCTAATTCTCATTCCTTTCTTCGAGCTCATCTTTCTTCTCTTCATTTTATACACTTAAATAAGAAGTGTTAGGACTCATTCCTAGAAGAGAGAAAGATCATCAAGTGCAATCAAAGCCTCATCTCAAGCACTTAAGTTTCACTTGCATGCCTTCTTCTTCATATTGATAAGATCATATCAAGGCATAGGTAAGTGTTATTTTGTTTCACCTTTGTGTTACCCCTAATGCTCTTTGTGGGAATTAGATACTCTTTTTGTGGGAGTTACTCTCTTTGTGAGAGTTTGGATATCTCTTTGTGGGAATCCTAAATCCTCTGTGTGAGGTTTCTCTGTGTGAGAGTTTGGTTCTTTCTGTGTGAAAGAACAAATCCTCTGTGTGAGGTCTCTCTGTGTGGCTGGACGTACCCAAGTTTTGGGGAACCAGGGTAAAATCCTCGTGTTTGCGATTGTTGTTGTTGAGCACTCTATTTAATTTCCGCTGCTTATTGTGCTTTAATTTTAGTAACTTTTAATTAAGCACTTTGCTTGCTATTACACTATTCACCCCCCTCTAGTGTGTGTGTAGTCCCGCAGGGTCCCTTACAGGATGCTTCTCCGCTTAAACAAGGAAATGAGTGAGGTGAGGCGAACTTTACTGTTTCAAGATTCTGGAATAGAAACCGGTCGCATTTCCTTCATTCATCTTCGAAGATTCTGGACATGGGTTCTTCTCCAACTACTCATACGTCCACTGGGCCCTTAACCTCTGTTCCTCAAGGTGGAAAAGGGAAGGTCGTAGTTCCAAATGTAGTCTCTAATCAAGCTTCTCGAGTAACAACCAATCAAATCTTGTCTTTTCAAAGGAAGTATGTACGACATAACTACCGGATTTGATTACCGCTGGTGAGGAAAGGATCTGCTTCCCCGTTGACTGCGAAGTGTGGGTGTATGTCAAAGCCTTTCACCTTGGACTTGCTTTCACATGCATCCCTTCATGCTCTGTGTATTGAATACTTTAGGGGTTTCCCTCGGTCGGTTGATGCCAAACTCCGCCTGTCCACTTTTCTCGTCATTAACGAGCCCATAATTAACCATCTCCTTAAGCTTCAGAAGATCAAGAGGCAGATTATGCATGAGCTTTGACCAGGCGGACGATTAATCTCTCACGCAGGCCTCGCGGGCTTGATGGGCCGCAGCTTCTCCTTTGTGGGCTCCTTCACTTAGTTGGGGATATATCCTTTCCCCGCCGGGGCTGGCTCAAGGAGGTAACAATGGCCTCCCATCACTTGAACTTAGACAAAACGTCAGTTGAGTTCGAGTGATGAGATGCTTCATTAATTGGACTAAACCACTCGTGTCAATTTACAGATTAGACTTTGATGGCAACATATTGTACGACCTATGGAACCATTTAGATGGTCATTATTCATTTTAGGTGCGGATCTGGAATTTCTCCTCATCTGTGGTTCACATAAGTATTGTCGACTCGAGAACAATAAAGGATTTATCAAGAAAGCTGGGTGGTGATCTTTCTCATCTCATTTACCTCCCCGGAGACTGATCAAACCTGTTGACTGTTCTGCATCGGTGCCCTTGATACATTTAAGCAAAAATGGACCTAAGCTTATTTGCCTACTAGTGCTAGGATTGTTCGCATTAAGAAATCTTGCAAGATCACACACAAGTATGATAGCAATTTAGAGTTGAAAGGAAATAGGTGCCACTCTTTTCATTGAGGCATGTGCTTGCTTGTCTACCTTCTCTTGTGACACATATATTACAAATTTTTTTTTGGGGGGGTGTTAATGACTTAATGTGACATTATTGCAAATGAGGGGGATTGATGGGACATTTGTCCAACATGACACCGTTGTCCCATGTGGCAAGGGGGATGTGTGCCACCTCATCATAGTGGGGCCCACTTGGGGGTTGGTTTCGGTGTGGTTTAGGGTGATGGTGTGAATCACACATGTGGCAAGGTGTACTCTACTTCTATTAGAGTCTGGTTAGTGAAACGCCAAGTGTCGCTTGGGACTGGACTAGATGTAGCCCTAGAGTTGGGTGAACCATGATAACTCATTGGCTCTGCTATTGCTTTCTTGTCTCTAACTCTTTATCTCCTTATTGCATAATTGTGATTATATTCCTGTCGCACATTTTACTTGCAATTTTTCGAGATTAGTTGATTAAGGATCAAGTTGGGTAACTCCAATTGATTTCTTAAGTAAACATAGAGGTGTAATTTTTAAACTAGTATTTTTATTGGATATCACTATTCACCCATCCCTCTAGTGTTTACTTGTCATCCCAGAATCTCCAACACATTTGAGTCCACTTTCTGTTAAAAATCTTGCAATAAAATTCTCATAAAGACACAATGATTCTTCTAATCTTTATTATAGTTAGAGAACCCATTAAACATCTTCATCTCACCTTAAAGGCTATGCCACTCTATACCAAGAAACTTCATCATCTAGAATTGGTAGGTGAATAAGCTTAGTGTCAGCCTAACCTCCTGTTGATAACAATAGTGTGTGAAACTCACTATACGCCCTTGTCATTTTGAGGCAAATTGAGGTTTTGAATTGTCTGAATAGATCCTCTAAGAAAGGTGAGGGAGAAAAGAAGTCAGAACTCATCTTAATGTAAATGGCAATATCCATCTATCATCATGTGGTAGATTGGGACTGTGGCAGATTGGGAGCAGACAAATGACTCTCTTTCTCCTCTTCTTCCATTACCATTTTCTGCTTTAAGGGAGTGACATATCAACTCCAAATATCATTATCCTCCAAATCAATATGGATTAAAGAAGGCGATGAGACACTCTCAAGTGGGAAAACCAGTCACTTTTCATGTTTCTGGGCATTGTCTAATGTGACAGTCATCACATGCCACATGGTGCTGTACCTGATGCAACATGGCTAGGCTAAAAGCCAATGTCCACTACTAGATGATATTATTCGGCTAACCTAACCAACACAGAAATTTAGGGTTCGCATAATTTGGTTCCCATAATTCGCCCTAGGTTCATGCTGCACGAGGATTTTCGTCCCAACTCCACTGCTCGACAGTGGGTAATCAGAGTTATGGTAAGTTTGTGTTCCCACAGCACATAACCCTCATTGTTTGCACACGCTGAAAAATTGGTGCCACAATATCCCTCTTTAGATTGTTTAATTACACTTCAAAGAATTTTTTCTTTATTAAATTCGAACATTATGAATTTAGCACATAGATTGCGTGAGGCCTCTGGCTTGGAGACCTGTACCAACCACCTATGGTCCTCTGGGTTCGTCCAAAATGCAGACCCTCCAATAGCCCATTATTATTGTCTTATGTAAAGGCCCACCCATAACAAGAATTCGCAGCCCATAAAATTTGTCACATGGCCCGTCTCCATCAAAAGGCGCCCTCCTTTCTCTTCCCTCTCTTTTTTCCCATTTTTTTTCCCTCTTTTACTCGTCTTTCTGCTCTTTCTCAAGCTCAGCTCCCCAAAAAGCGATCAAGAAAGATAGAAATCCCACAGAAAATTGGTTCCCAAAAAAAGTAAAGTTGCCCATAAAACCCCACTGCACACTGTATTTCACTGTATCCCCCTGCCCGCAATAAGACCCACAATCACAAATATTTGTTTCTCTCTTCGACCTCCGTCAATTTCCCCCAAACCCGAGAGATAGAGATCAATGAGACAATTCATTCGTCTCCTCCTCCTCCTCCTCCTCCTCCTCCAATCCAAAGCCGAAGCTTATCCAGCTGGTAAATTTACCCCTACACCCGCCCCCATCTCCATTTCATCTTTCTAACCCCCCCTTTTCATTAATGGGTTCTTCTTGTTTACAGCAGGAGCTATTGTGAAGCAGCTCTCTTCGGTCCTCAAGTGGACAACAAGGGCTTCTCCCAAAACACCCCAAAATGGTAAAAAGATCAGGATTTGTTTGGTGGGCGTTCCTTAATATCGTGTACTTTGATGACCCATTTGCTTTTCAATGTAGACGGGGATGCGCTTCAATTTGAGAGTGGGTATTTTGTTGAGACTCTTGTGGAGGGCGGAAAGCTTGGGGTGAATCCATATACTATTCGGGTCTCGCTGGAGGGGGAGTTGTTTGCGGTGGATGCGGAGAACAATAACATTGTTCGGATCACTCCGCCCCTGTCTCAATGTATGCCTGCTACACTTACTGTTGTTATAATTTGTTAGCGATTGCTCAATAATCTATATTCTGGGATTACAAACTTTCGCAATACGTGCTGATATTAGCTGCAAATCATGCTGCCATTGTCGATGATATTGTGATCGCTTAGTTCTTTTTGTCATTGTTAAGCCTCTTTCTTTTTCCTTTGTGTTAGTCTGTCTACAAATCTTTTCCTGTTAGAATTATTTGGTTAGCCTTTAGTGTAACCATTAATAGAATGAGATTGCAGTCAATTTTTATCTATGAGATTTGCGCTTCACTCTGATCCCAATGTTAATCTATTATTACTTCCTGCATGTGGGCGCATATTTTGTGTCGTCTAGCTGATCACATGTAAATACATTAGTGTTCTCCCAATGTATGTCTCACATTGTCGCTTGTATGGAGTGTATGCTTTCATCTTGTTGATCGCATGTAAATTTTTACTCTGTTCTCAATGTCTGCCTAGTGTTGTTGATCAAACTTGAATTCTTATAGCAAGTACTTAAAAGTCGGGTTTCAAGCTAATGTAATTTATGGTTCGTGCATGCTTTGGTTGGATCATAAAAACCGTTCCATTGTATCTTTGGCACTTTCCCCCCCTCATTTTGCTGCCGTGGATTTGGAGGATTGATCAGGTAATCCAATGATATCCAAGTGTATGCCTTCGGTACATATTAATCGTAGATCACGAATTCCTTGGTTGTTCAGTTAAAACCCACCTGTTCTCTATGACATTGGCTCTGCACTTGATCTGTTGCTTTTTCATTACATATGCGATGGAAACCCCACTCATATCTATATAGTTGCATGCGACCCTTTTTGTTATAGAATTTATCTCCCCCCTTTTTTGTTGATCAAATTTATTCTAATTCCTTTCATCATTCTTTTCTTATCAAATGCCTAGTTACTTAAACTCTACTGTTCAGTTTGGGCATTTGTGAGTAGTAAGGCAGTTAGAATCCATTGCTCAGTCAGGTTATATACATCCCGGGGTTGTGTTCTCACTTTGTTTCATTTAGCCTTTATTTTTTATTTTTTTTTGGATAAAATTTATTTGGTCTTTGTTAAATTATCTGATTTGATGGTCATGTTATGACGGTATGATGACTTTACCCAGATGCTTAAACTGATATATATCAACACAATTTCTATCTGTCTTTCGCCATAGACTTAATTATCATTATGGGACCATGTAATCAAATATGACCTTAACAAAAAGTCCTTTCTCGAGGTGTTCCAGGGAATACAATGAGTTCATTTCATCTTCTGTTTCTTTAATTGTAAGAGTTGGATTAGAGTACTGAACCCTATTTATGCGGCAGAGAAAGTAATAAATCACGAATCACAAAGAAATTTATTTGGTTCATCAAACTGCCCTTGTCCTGGGAAATAGGGTACGTGTTCTTATGAACTTGAAGAGGTGGAATAAAAATCTTTTCTCTTGGAGATCTCACAAGATTCTAGAATCTTTCATTGGAGCTCTTCATATCTCTCTCTAGGGAGGTAGTTAATGACCTTTGCTCCTAGAATTAATTCCAATAAGAATCCTCATTTATGTTGCAATCCAGTTGTTTGCATCGATGAAATCCATCTTTGGTTTGGATTTGATCACAAACCCTCTTCACATTATACCTCACCTTATTGTATTTGAACTTTTCCTTTTTATGAACACCTTAATTGCTTCTGGTAGGTCATGTGTTCATGACTGTGTTGTCATAAGTGGCACCACATATTCTTGGCTGCTCTTAATTATCTTGGAGAAGAGTCTTCAGCTCTAGACCGTGTTGAAAGTAATGTCAAATATTTTGTTACAACATAACATTCAACTTGTGTCGGGATGCTGTCATATTTATGTCAAGTATGGGATCGCCGTAAATGAAGGCTTGTGGACTTTGTTTAGGATTTGCAACACACTGTGGTATATTTAGATGGTTCAATATTGTTGAAGATATATTTGGAAGTTACAATCTCTCGATTTTATTGTTGAGACGGTTAGAGAGATTTTTGCTCGCGCTATTGTATTCATCGGATCCTTGGGGATTCGTGAAACCACCTGTCCAAAGTAGTTCCGGATATTGTGGGCTGTCGATCCACATTTGATTTGATTGATCATTGTTTCCTATTGGCCCGCGGTTTGAGGGGGAGTGTGATTTATAAGGGTTGCGGATTCGACGGCTAGGGTTACGACTTTGGAGAAAGTTAGGAAGAACTCCAGGAGGGAGGCCGACGGCTACGTACGTAGAGATCAAGGGAGTTGATCTAGTCGGTTGTGCAATGGGAGCTTGCTTAGAATACTCCATGGGTTGGTAGAGACCGCCTATTACGGTTTGTATTGAGGGGGAGGTTGTTCCTCCTAATAGAAACGTGATATTAGTGATTGTACTCATTGATATTTTTAGTGGAGTATTCTGTTTTTTTGGACGTTGCCCTGCAGATGTAGGTGTGCGCACCGAACTGCGTTACCAAGTCTTGTGTGTCATTACTTGGCTTGTGTTTATCATTCGGGTTTATTGATTATTAACTGCGTACTGAATTTCAATTGGTATCAGAGCTCAGGTCATTCGAGAGACTTTGTGTTATCAAAGTGGGTGTGATCCTGTGTTCGCAGTACGCAAATCATGAATACGAAAGAAGGCGCTTCCGTTACACGTCCTCCGCTACTTACGTGAACAAACTATACATACTGGAAGTCCCGGATGCGTGCCTTCATCAAGTCGCTGGATGAGAAGGCATGGGTCGCCACCGTTGAAGGATGGAGTCCACCGATCGAAAGACAAAGAAGGCAAAGAATGCCTTAAACCGACAAGAGATTGGTGTCCAGAAGAAGATCGAGCAGCTTTAGGAAACTCTAAGGCCGTGAATGCTATTTTCACTGCAGTTGACGAAGTGCAGTTCAAGCTGGTATCCACATGTGAGTATGCCAAAGAAGCTTGGGATATTCTTCAGAATGTTCATGAAGGAACGAGTACAGTTAAGGCTTCCAAACTCCAAATGCGTGCATCCCAGTTTGAAAATTTAAGAATGAATGATGATGAGACTGTTGCCGAATTCAATGGAAGGCTGAGGGACATAACAAACCAGGCTTTTCAACTAGGCAAGAAATATTCTCAAAAGAAGCTGGTAGGGAAGACATTGAGATCCCTTCCTGATAAGTTTTCTGCAAAAATAGCGGCTATTGAAGAAATGAGGAACACCTCCACTATGAGAATGGATGATCTCATGGTTTCTCTTCAAACCTATGAGATGAATCTCAAACAGAACAGAAGGGAAAAGGGGGTGGCATTAAAGGCAGAGGTCAGTGAAACACCTACATCTGATAATGAGTCGGATCTAGATGAAGACATTGCTTTGCTAACTAAGAACTTCAGCAGGATGATGAGGAAGATCAGCAACAGGGGTCAGAATCTCAGACCTGTCAACATGATGGCGTGTCCAAATCCTCCCACTGCTGAAAAAACCATCAGTCGTCCTACTCAGAGGTACGAGTCAAAAAACAAAGGCAAACAAATACAATGCATGGAGTGTGAAGGCTTTGGTCACATACAAGCTGAGTGTGCTAACACTCTCTAGAAGCAGAAAGGGAAATCTCTAACCAGTACCTGAAGTGATGAAGATTCTGAAGGAAGTGCTGAAGATGAGGACATCACCAGTAACTACGCTTTTACTTCTACCCTTGAAAGACCAGTCTGTGTGTGACACGTCTAGTTATGTTGAACGTAATGTTGCAACATCAGGTACAACATTGGGGAGCATACTGAGCAATGTCAAACAGGATGTTGAAACATCGAGTACAATGTTCAGCAGTGAATTCGACTCTGAAGGTGATAGGGAGGAAGATGTTGGTGAAGAAGACATTCGGTCGGCATACCAGACTATGTTCAACAAATGGATGGAGATTTGCAAAGCTAACAAAACTTTAAAAGATGAATGTTCCAAACCGAAAAGTGAGAAGGATAATACTAAGGCTAAACTTCTGAAGACCGAGCTTAGCCTCAAAATTTTTGAGAACAGCCTCAGGAGAACTCTCCTCAGAGCTGAGAATGCAGAGAGTATCCTCAACAAGTGGAACTCGGGGAAGTCAAAGCTTGATGATGTTCTCAAAATGGGGAAAGTCTCAGGAGATCGCACAGGGGTTGAATACAACAGAGGAGGCTATTTGCATGCTCTCAAGGCAAGACGTGTTCTCACTACTAAAGAACTTGAAAAACTGGGTCAGGACAAAGGGCATGAGCCGAAGTTGAAGCAGAGAAAAAATTCAACATCCAGGCGTCTCATGTGTGATTACTACAGGCAAGTAGGGCACACTGACTGGAGTTGCTTCAGCCGCATGAAGCACTGGCGTGAAGGAAGAAATGTTAGACATTCCAGCAAATGGACAACGAAGAAATGAGTTTGGAAATCTGAGTTGTACAACATGGTGGCTTACACTTCGTTGTTTGCTTTTTCCGAAAATCTTTGGTACTACGACTGTGGATGCTCCCGACACATGACAGGTAATAAGGGTCTTCTTATTGAGTATTCGGCTGGTAACAAAGGTCATGTAACCTTTGGTGATGGTCAGAGGAGTAAGGTGGTTGGGAAAGGAAACCTCAATGTGACAGGGTCCCTGAAGCTGAAGGATGTGATGCATATAGAAGACTTGAAGGCAAATCTCATTAGCATAAGCCAATTGTGTGATCAAGGCTTTCTCGTCCGGTTCACTAAAGAAGAATGTCTAGTCTTCAATAGAGATGATGTATGCATTCTTACTGGAAAAAGGTCTACTGACAACTGTTATCTTCTCCAAGAACCTAACAAGTGCTTCAATGTCACTACTGATGCTTCAGAGCAGTGGCATCAAAAACCAGGTCACCTAAATTTCAAGACCTTGATGAAGATATCTCAAGTAGGAGCTGTTCGTGATATACCGACTCTAACCAAGAAGAAAGAGGGTGTGTGTGGACCGTGCCAACTTGGAAAGCAAAAGAAGACGAGTCACAAGCAAATCCAGATGATTACTACATCTAAAAACTTGGAGCTACTACATATGGATCTGATCGAATTCACATCAGAAACTAGCATGAGAGGTAAGAAATATATCTATGTCTGTGTTGATGATTTTTCTCGGTTTACCGGTGTAGATTTTCTTAAGGAAAAATCAGACACGTTTGAAGCCTTCAAGAAACTATGTACTCGTCTTCAAGTTGAGAAAGGAGATATCATTGGCAAGATTATCAGGATTCTGAGCGATCATAGGAAGGAGTTTGAGAACCATTTTTTTCTGAATTCTGTGAAGCTCAAGGTATTGCACATGAATTTGACGCGGCTCGAACTTACACCTAAATTCCACTTAGCGGTGTCACAGTCGCTAGGCGTAGTATGGCTCTTAGGTGTCAACTTCGGGCTCTATCCGCAAGCGGACGATGTCAAATTATAGTATAAAAGATGTCGGATCCCACATGGACGGTGACAGTGTATTTGAGGTCTCAGATTATTTTT
>CM061141.1:277381152-277406151 GCA_030789695.1 Scilla litardierei | reverse complement strand
TTTGTGGGTGCCACCAGGGATAGTTTTGGGCTTTTGTGGGTACTTTTTGGATAGTATAAATACTTCCTTTGCGAAGGACACTTTTTGCCATAGATTTTAGAGCTTTTTCAGAGTTATTCAGGTGTAATCTTTGATTGTTCCTCTGCTACTTTTTATTATTCTCTTTGTTAAATCTGTTTTTTACTTTGATTTTGATAATAGAATTAGTTTTCCTTAATCCATGTTATTGTGGATCTATTAAATGCGAATTTCTGTGTTGGTTCCATTGATGTGGCTAATATATTTGTGATGTTGATTGTGTTTTCATGCATGGATCTGAGTACGTAGTTCACCATCTAGGGCCATAGGTTGAACCCCATTGGACATGACTATTGATTGTTGGATAATTGGTGATTTGGGGTATGATCAAAGTACATTTATCTCCTCACTTGTGGATAATTAGATTAGTCGTCGGCGAGAGTCGGGGCTAATCTAGGGTTTTCAATCCCTGCAATGATCCATAATATTAATGCGACTGATGAGAGTCAGGCATCGATTATATCCCTCTTAACATAGATCCAAATCTAATTCCACGGAATTAGCGTGGAGGAAGATCAGGACATTCGTCAGACGTAATGCATCTAACGTATATCGATGCATCAACGAGAGTTGACATCGATATATTTTAGGTAGTCCTATCATAGCATCACGAGAGTGGGGGATATGGATAACATAAGGGAATACTCTACCATACACCACGAGAGTGTGGGGTAGGAGAATGCCCTTAGGTTAGACGACCTCTCCCGAGTCCCATGAATCCAACAAATGGTTAATTTGAATAAATCTTAATCTCAATCAAATGATGGTGATACCTAGGTCCTAGAGCTTTCTCTTGTTGATATTTTCTAGTATTATTCGTCATAGTCCCTTATTGACCGCGTAGCTATCAAACTTGAAGAGAAATTAGTATTCAACGATTAACGATTGCCTCCTAGAGGACAACCCGTTAGCGCTACAACCTCACCGTACGCTTGCAGTTTACAAATATTGAAAACTCCGAACAAATACAAGAATCAAATGAAATGAACAGTGAAAAGTATTAAGACCGGGGAAGAAAATACTTAAGTCTCGAGTTCATTCACTCTCAAAAAAAGAACAAAATTATCTCTCTGATTACTCCTCCCTATACATCGCAACATAATGTGTATCAGAGAGACATAATCACACCCTATTGGATATGATGTGATCTATGATGAGTAACCTTGTGTTAGAAGTTACCATTGCAGTCGGGAAATGAAGATGAGATAGATGGATCAAAGCATTACAACCTTACAACAACACTTATAAATGTATAAAAAAGCAATCGAGATCAATAACAATGCAAAAATCGAGATGAATAACAAAGCAAATATATAGATATATTAAGATTCGAAGCAGGTTATACATTCTCGAGCAAAAACAGAGAGTTTCATTATTTCGAAACGAAAGAGAAAAGGTACATATTACAAAAGAGATTCACAGATCTTACAACTCTTACACAAACAATAGATCTTTTTATAATTTAAAGAAGAATCAACATGGCAGCAAGAAACAAACCCATTATAGCTTACAGTTTATGGACACCCGAGGTTCATACATCCGTCTGAGTTATGACAAGTTGCAACCAAGGCAACTGCTCATGACGTCAAAAATGTACCTTGTTAATTGATAAGCAACCAAGCCAACTGCTCATATTCCATCTCACGAGGTTTCAGCTTTGGTTCATTCGTCAACTTAATTAAGCACCAGAAGAATTTTAGGTCAAGCCCAAACCGCGATGTCCCTCGACGAACATTGTTTCGCAGGCTACTGATCAAGAGCCCCATCAGTGCCCCGTCTCTTACAACAATCAAGTGCTTAAACAATGTAAGATTTGAACTATTAAATATTGTATAGTTTAAAATGGATGAAGAAGACTTCGAGGGCCAACATAAAGAGAAATCATGGTGATGATAATAGTGATCATGAAGACAATTCCTGGAGACAGGCTTCACAATTGCAAAGAAATTTGTTTAATAAAATGAAACTGCTACATTCAACATTATTTGGTAGAGAAGTCCCCATGTTATCATACAGTTTTCAAAATCATAAAAGTCGCTCATTTAACAGACTAACAAGCAAGCAAGAACATATCTGAAATATCACCGCATCATTTGCATGCTACATTGAACCTGTCCAAATACAGCAGTTGAACAGTTGAGAGAGAACAGCGACAAGACGCTACAAAGCTTAATACCGATAACTATTGTCTGTGCCATATTTATTCCTGAAAGTGTACTGATCAAACTTCGAGTCATTGTACTCCACTGGCTTCATGTCAGCAGGTTTAGGTTCAGTGCCTGCAGCTACATAAACTTCACCACTTTTCTCACGGTGGTGCCGATGCCTGACACGATCTTTCTGGCCCTTAGAACTGAGCTGAGGACCTTCTCCGGTGCCATAGAATTCAGCGTAGTCTTGTCTCTTGGATGACCTGTGCTTTCCAGAAAGCGAAGGATCTTTGTATTTCGGTGGCTTGTTACTCTTCTGTGGCCTCAAGGGTGTATCATTACTCAGATTTGAGGAATGGTGAGTTTCGGACATAGGGGAAGGGCTCACTAGGTTCTGTGCTAAAGGCGGTGGTCCTGCTCTGTCCTCCGGCATCACAAGATTATCCTTCAGTGGTGTGAGCCCTTGTTTTGATCTGCGGGGTATGAGAGTTTGCGGGATAAGGTTGAGAAACATGCTGCCAATTGCTTCCATGGCAAACTTAAATAGATCAAAGAGAAGCCTTCCCAATGATGGCCATCCAGCCCCTGGTTCCTCTTTCAGGCTTTCCACGATCAGAGTAGTCTTTTCCGAAATTTTAGGATCAAGATGTTCGGTCTCAGATACTTGCGGCTGAATAAAACAAACAAGAATTGTTGGTCCCAAGTAAAGATGCATCAGAAATAATGTGTGTTCTAATTAGAATAGTCAATCAATGTAAAAGTAACGCATGACAAACCCCGGGTTTAATAACAGTATCCCCTAGAGAACTTCATTAGAAAATCCCTAAAGAATAGAAAAGGAATGTCTCTGGATTGTCCAAAAGACCGATCCCGAAATAGGTTACAGCGGAGATGAATTTTGGCATCACTCAGTATTTCTATAAAGTTGGTCTGAATTCCACTAATATAGAGAACTTATAAATGTTGTGTCTGCGATTTCTGCTTGTCTGGTTGAACAGTATGGTTCAAGAAGAAATAGGAACCTGAATAAAAGAGATTGGAACAAGAACTTGTGAAATCTGATTGAAATAAACTGATCAGACATCATCACATTAGGGATTCATCCCATCTCAGAAATTAGGGAGGAAAAGCACACAGATACTATCATGATTTTACATGTACATATCAGACTGATTGACAGCAGGCACAATGAATAATATAAGAATTGAAAAAGTATGTGGTCATGGATGTACCACTTTTTGGGGAAACGAAGAACCAAATCCATGATGAAGCAAACATGAAATATATCCAGCCAACACTGCACCAAGGACCATCAGGATATCTGCACAGAATAAACAATACTAACATGAGCGTTATGGACATCATTTTTCAAATAGCATGGATCATGGTAGTTAGTTGCACCATCTGGTGATGAAAGTGGCTGCTGAATATATGGCCTTTGTTATTTGTGAAATTCACATCATTCTCGTATAGAAAATGTTCTTATAGCCTCAGCCAATCAGCCTACCACATTGTTGAGACCCAACAGCAGGTAATTCTTAGGGATCTTGGTAACACTGAGAGCAATAGTTTGACTTAAATTTTGTGGTTGAGAATACAAGAACTGGGAGAGCTCTGGAAGTTAGGGGTTTCTGCTACCCAATAGTGGGGTACTCAACAACTCACTCTACAGCGGGGTGACATGCACGGACAAGTTCGCTGATCTAAATTTGAATAGTAACAACCAGTTTCTTAATACATAACACGGATATGTCAGGAAAAAGACTTTACATACATCATGCATCCAACTGATCAAGTATCTGACTACCAGAATAAGGAGATTCATGACTATAATCACAACTAGAACTCTGGCATGTGCAAAAGCATGCGACTTTCTTCTGTTGTCAAATTTTTACTTGATCATCTAGATAATTAAATGGGTCTTAAGCTTACTTTGGGAAAAGCACATAATAAATTTGATTAATAGATGTACTAGGTTAGATTTAATGAAAGTCATTACAGCTGTAGAGATAGGAATGGTTTAACTTAAATGAAAGTTAATAAATAAATGTCAACAAATGAATGGTAAGGATTTGTTTTAAGAGCGCTAATATGCCATACCACGAGTCCATGAACCCCCAAGAGTTTGCATGATATTATTACAGATCTGTAATATTCAGTTTTAGATGGGTTGAACACAAATATGTCAATAGTCTATAAGTTGTTAAGCACAACATGTCTGTTTCAAAAATACATTGACAAATTACTTGAGGGTTGCATAAAATACATGGATCAATGTAAAATCACATTAGATTCAAAATGATTAAGCATAATCATATGACAAAGTATTGTACTAGCTCTCACAGGCCTACCACACAAGCCTCCTCCTTTATCCAGGCTTGGGACTGGCAGCGAAAACACAAGCTGAGTTATTCAAAATGATTAAGCATCCAGCTTAAAATCAGCAGATTGAATGATGGTCCATGTATAACACATTTAGTTTAGATTCCTATTGTCAAAACAAAATGTTTGGTAAAGTTACACTTTTAGTATAATGTTGCATCCATTGAGAATAAGAAAAATCTACTAAAAATGTTCAATGCATTTAGATTTTAGTAACAATATTATATCTATTGAGAACATGTAGTAACTCCAGCTCACCTGAAAGGTGAAGAAAGCATGGGTTACTTATCTCAAACTCGATAATTCATTTATTATTTAGATGTCCGCAGATGGAACTTATAGCAACAATTTAAGTTGTGCATAAACATAGAAAAAACACCCAAGGACTTGCTTAGGTTGTGGGTTGCAGCAGAGATAATAGGCATCCACACCGATGTTTGGTTATGTCCATGTTCTACTGATCTAGGAATGCGTGCAACTGAACTTTTTAATTGTAAGGTCTCATTAAATTGATCATTTTCTATTTTGTAATAAAGGTCAAAATAAAAAAGTAAAAAATGTTTGTGTGATCACATTGAAGCCTAATGTGTTTCAAATTAGGACCTCAGAGCTTTGTATCATGTTAGTAAGACGTTAGAATACCCCAGGGTACTCTACACCTAAAAGTTTGTGAATGCAATGTCACTCGCGCTCGCACACTCATGCGGTACAGTAATTTGCAGTCTAAATGATTATCTCTCATCAGACTAGTTATTTCCCGTTTGGATATTGTTCAATGACTGCTTAAATACTCAGGAAACCTCTTTCCCCTTTCCATATGAGTGAATTTCATCCAATAACCCTAGCTTTCCACTTAATTATGTAAGCTTCCTCAATTAATATTAAGCATGTTTTGGTTCAAAACAAATAACACTGCCAAATCATGCAACTTGGAGAAGTTTGGTTTGGGTTTTAGTGTGGTTCGGTTTGGCTCGAGTTGGAAAATTTTGTATTCGAGTTACCGAACCAAACCTTATTAAGGAACTTAATTAACCATGTTTTTAGAGCCTAAACACCATAGCCCTGATTTACAAATCTTAAGAACCCTTATATAGTCTTTAGAAACAGGTTGCGTCTTCGATAATGTTGTGGAAATAGGCTTGATCCTTATCTGATCACAAAATCAGTGAATTGTGTCTTTTACATTTTAGAATTACTTTCCTTCATTTTAAAAAAACATGTTATTTTACTGTATTTAGAATGTATTTTGGTGTTATAACCCGATTTTTACCATCTCATAAATATTTAAGGCAGACACTTCAACGATAATTGGGCCCAAAAAATTGATGGGTTGTGGAAATAAGTGGTTTGATCCTTACGGGATCACAATCAATGAAACATGTCTTTTAACTATTAGAGTTTATTTCCTTCATTTAAAAAACTTCATGCTATCTTAATTTATTTAGAACTAGCAATAACCCGGGTGCACGGGCATCCAAAAAACCCCACCCAAACCCCCCTCCCCCCCACAGGATGCGGGACCCACACCCAGATGGAAATGGTAAAGAAGAGTAGGTGTAAGTGTGTGTATTGTCTTGGGGGTAAAAGGGAAAAAAGTTTCAATGGCAGTCCTGTATATTAGCGAAAGTTAATGGGAAAAAAGCAGCAATGGCAAACCTATAAATAAGTGGGGGGCTGCTGGTTTTTTGGGTTTTTGGCTGGATGTGACATTGCCACATGGGCATTCCCGTGGGAGAATGCACTATTTTGTATAAAGGATGTATTTTGGTTTTATAAGTCAATTTTTACCAATATCATAAATATTTAGAGCCTAAAGTTTAACCAAAATTGAGCCCAAAAAAATCCATGAGCTAGCAGCCCAACCCAATACAAAACTGAACCATGAGAAAATGTTTTGTTCGGTTTGTGTTGATATTAAACATGGTTCTGTTTGGTCTGGATGTTTTTTTGCAAGCCCGAACCAAACCGCTTGTATGCATACCCATATCCTTAAGCAACAAAGTGACCAATAATCCCAAATTCCCCAACCCACCCCAACTGTTGTCTATTATCACATTCATGCCCCCTGTTTAACTAGGTGCATTGTGTGATGTGATCTTACTTGTAACATTATACAATGAAAACGGTGTATCTTCCCGCTTGTTCATATAGTTTGGTCTAGGTTACATTTGTGGTGCTGGCCTCATTTAATCTACTTCCATAATAGATCACCTGTCCTCTCCTTTTGATCCTCCTTTTAATCAACACCATTCAAAAGCAGACTTAAATCAGTGTAAGAAAAACATCATCTTGGCTATTTTCTCTTCCCTTCTCTGCATCCTCCACACCCAATCATCAAATCCCACCTTAATGTAGCATGAACATCCCAAAAAAAAGCCATGTCGTGTTCAAAATGTATTAGACAATGATTCAGACACATGTATCATGTATGTGTTTTGTATTTGTCACATGTCGGGTGACACAACACAAAGCAAACATAGTTATAAGGTTCTAGATCTATGGTCTTGAATCTTGATGATGGAAAAATCAAGAAATTAGGAAGATATTGAAAATTAGGGATGGAAAGCTAAGGATAAGATAAGATTCGAGCCTCTTGCCCATGCATCACACACACACTCTCTCAACTCCTCTTAAGAAAATAGATTTAGAAGAAAACTAAGGTTTATGTCAAACCAAACTAGAACTTGTCTAGATGTAATCACTTCATAGAATAAAAGAGCTGCAATGCTTATTTACAAACTAAACTACGTGCACTACACATACAAATCAAAAATAAAATAAAAATTAATAAAACAAATAAAAGATGTGCGCACCACGTACCATAACAAAAATCAATTAAGACCATTTCTAAAATAAACTAAAATTTTAATTGAAACCGAATTGGTACCCCATCAATTCTCCCCTAATTGAAAAAAAAATGGAGTTCCAAAGTGACGCAAAATGTAGATTCGTTAGTGTGCATCTTTGATAAATATCCCAAGACCATAAGAAAGTGCGCAAAATCTATTGAACGATACCTGTGGGGAATCTGAAATGATGAAATCAATATGTTCAACATGCTCATATGATACCAATTTAAATTTTGACACAATATCTATAAGGGCACATGTTGAAGTTCTGGTTCAGGATTGAGCTCCGGCTCGGGCAAATGAATAGAATCAGATTCAAACACGAACACGGGCTCAATCGGACACTTGATGACTGATTGTGACTCCATATCAGGACCAATATATTACTACTTAACATACAAATCAAATGTAGCCGAAAGGTTTTTGCATCTTTTTGGATTAGATCATCTTTTTGGATTAGATAACAATTGAGTCGATTGTAGCCGATTCAACAATGGTCGGTTGGATATGAGCCCACATTAAAACCATGTCAGCAATGTTGATTTTAAACGTCAATGATCGATGGCATTCGCTTCTCCAGTGTCAGCATGTGCGATAAATGCCGATATGGCCTCGCTAGTCGATGGTGAGGCTTACTAATGTGACGGGTTAACGGTAGGGATGATAGGAGAGGATGACAATGATGTTGGTGGTGATCATTAAAGGGGATGCTGATGCGGACACACCACCTAACCCACCGGCCGTGGAGGATGCGGGCCCACCCGTCGTGACATACGTGAGGCGTAGGAGGCGCGGGGTCGTCACGTAGTGGGTTTAGTGGGTCAAGGGGTATTTTAGTCTTTTCGGGCTAAATTAGTAAATCCCTGTTTTCTATTTATTAGGGCTAGCCGTCATTGTTAGGGCTATGCTTGATTTGTGAAAACTCATTGAGTCGTCATTTGTGAGGGTTGTTAGGCTTTGATCCGTCCATTCAAAGCTAGGAGACAGGATCTCGTCTCGAATGAGATCCATTTATCTAGTGTTCTTCGCAAATCATTCTCTATAAAACTCCTCTTTTTAATTTTCCTCTTTTAAAAATATGAACTTTATTGATTCGATCCACCGGATCGTATCAAATTGGTATCAGAGCACTATGATTCCATGGCGACGGGAACAATGGCTTCCGTGGATGAGAAGATCCAAGGTCTACGCGACGATCTCAATCACGAGATCGAGGGTTTGAGGAAGGCGATGGAAGCTTCGATCAAGGATCACGCACACACCCAAGAGGACATCCAAACGAAGCTTCGGATCATGAGAAGGGAAACCGCGGAGACGGGAAGGGATCTTAAAAGTTTGAAGGATGCCACGTCGACGATTCCGGCGATAATGGAGTTGTTGCAAGGTTTGACCAAGGAGAAGGCGGCGGATCGCGACAAGGGGAGAGCAACGGAAGAGATCCAAGGCGATTCCGGTGTCGATTCAACAAATCAAGGACCCCCGAGCCATGGGGAATCACATGCGGTGGCGGCTCAAACCCTAGCCGGCGGGCTAGGGTTTGGCGCGACAGGGCCCGGATCCACATCCACGGGCCCTGTCGGGCCTATTTGGGGGTCGACCGACCCGCCCGGCTCAGCCACGACCTGGGCGGGCCAGGCCGGCCACCCCCGGCCCTCGGCGCCCCAAACTGGGGCCGTCGGAGGGCCGGCACCCCCTTTCGGGGGTGCCCAGGGCCCGCCGACCCCCTTCGGGGGTCGGGCGAGCCGCGCGACCCTCGCCTGGGGGTCGACAGCCCCAGGCGGGGGCGGCACAGGAGGTTCGGCCCCTGTTTGGGGCCGGGCGGGTCCGCTGGACCCCGGGCGGGGGTCAGCGGGCCCGGGCGGCTCTTTCGGAGGTGTGGCGAACACGTGGGGTTTTTTGGCGGTGTTGCGGGGTTCGTACCCCAATTTGGAGGAACTTCGGGGGCAGCGGGAGGCGGATGGGCCTCAAGAGCAGCTATTGGGGCCCCCGCGGGCCAATTTTGGAGAGTGGAGAGCGCCCCACCTGGGCCGAGGCCCGTGTTTGCACGTCCACCCGAGTTTCCCGGGCATCACTATCAGCCCGAGGCTTGGGAGAGGCCTGCCTGGCCGGAGGAGTTGTACGGGGGTGATGGGGGAGGCCCGATGGAGCCCCGGGGTGGCGCTTTGGTGCGGGGCGGTGACCGTGGAGGAGATAGGGGACAGCAGGGAGACATCAACGCCGACCGGCGGTTGATGAAGCTGAAGATGCCGACCTTCGATGACACCGATCCTGACGGATGGATATATCTAGCGGAGAGATATTTCCAGGTGATGGGGCTGACGGAGGAGGAGGTCCTGAAGGCCATCGGGATCTACTTTGAGGGGAAGGCTCTGGCATGGTACCGGTGGAAGATAGCACGATCCCCTTTTCACACCTGGGAGGAGCTATCAGCGCTGATCGTGGATCGATTCCAGGAGACAGTGGGGGGATTTCTATGAGCAGCTGTCGGCCCTGAGGCAGGAGGGGACAGTGAGTGACTACGTAGAGAAGTTTGAGATGCTGAATAGCCGGGTGAAGGGGGTGACCGACGAGGTGATGATCGGAAATTTCATGAGGGGGCTGAAGCCGTCGATACGAGCTGAGTTGCGGATGCAGAGCCCGGCGACCTTGGAGGATGTCCTTCGCTTAGCTCATAAAGCGGAGGAGAAGCACACAGAGGAGAGGAGGATACGAGGGGCATGGGGGGTCAGAGTTCCCGGCCCACTCCACCAGCCGCGGCACCTAGGCCACATGCAGCTGCTACTGAGACTCGGGGGGGAGGGCCGTCCAGCTACCCTGGGACGGCGGATGACTGAGGCGGAGGTGAGGGAGAAGCGGGCCAAGGGTTTGTGCTTCCGTTGCGACGAGAAGTTTACCCCTGGGCACCGATGTGCGAGCCGCCTACTGCAGATCACCATGATACCCGACGAGGAGGGGTACGTGTGTGAGGAGGAGGAGCCTGAGGAGCCACTGGTAGAGGAGGAGAAGTCTCACCTAGACTTCGCAGAGGTTTCCCTGAACTCTGTGGTGGGGTTCACACCGAACCACACCATGAAGTTATCAGGGCAGCTGGGAGACACGGCGGTGACGGTACTGATAGATAGTGGGGCCACCCACAACTTCATCTCCAGCCAAGTGGTGGAGCGACATGGACTTCAGCTGAGCACTTTAGAGAAGTTTACGGTACTGCTGGGGACAGGCAAGATGGAAGAGAGCAAGGGGCTCTGCAAGGGTCTATGCTTGACCTTGCAGGGGGTACAGGTCATGGAGGACTTCTTGCCACTGGAGTTGGGCAACGTGGATATCATCTTAGGGGTGCAGTGGCTGAAGAAGCTGGGGGAGATGAAGGTGAACTGGAAGCTCCTGAGGATGGAGTTCCAGGATGGCGATCGGACCGTCGTGCTGACAGGGGACCCGACCCTTTGTTTTTCTCTAGTGGCCTTCAAGGCCATCACTCGGGCGCTGCGGGACGACAGAGAGGGGTTCCTGGTGGAGTATCAGGGGCTGACAGCTGAGGGTGAGCAGCAGCAGGAGGAGAACGCAGCAGAGGTCGAGCAGGTCCTAGAGCAGTACCAGGTCTTTCAGGACCCGCAGGAGCTGCCACCGTCCAGGGGGCACGAGCACGCGATTGTATTGCGTGATGGAGCAGCACCAGTGAGTGTGCGACCGTACCGGTACCCGCATGTGCAGAAGGACGAGATTGAGCGGATGGTGCGGGAGATGCTGCAAGCTGGGATCATCCAGCCGAGTGTGAGTCCTTTTTCGAGCCCAGTCCCGCTGGTCAAGAAGAAGGACGGGAGTTGGAGATTCTGCGTCGATTACCGGGCGCTGAACAAGGAAACTGTCGCTGACAAGTTTCCTATTCCAGTGATCGACGAGCTGTTGGACGAGCTCCATGGTGCGGCGATCTTTTCGAAGATCGACTTGAGGGCAGGATACCACCAGATCTTGATGCTGCCAGAGGATGTGCCGAAGACTGTCTTCCGTACCCATGAGGGGCATTACAAGTTCAGAGTCATGCATTTTGGCTTGACGAATGCCCCATCTACTTTCCAGGCCTTGATGAACAAGGTCTTCCAGCCCTTCATGAGGAGATTCATCCTCATTTTCTTCGACGACATCCTCGTCTACAGCAGGAGCTTGAGGGAGCACTTGGACCACTTGGAGGTGGTCTTCCGAGAGTTGTTGGCACAGCAGCTGTTCGCCAACCGGAAGAAGTGCAGTTTCGGCCAGGAGCGGATTGAGTACTTGGGCCATGTGGTGTCAGCGGAGGGAGTAGCGGCTGACAGGTCGAAGATAGCGGCTATGTTGGACTGGCCAGTACCTACTACACTGCGGGCTCTCCGCGGGTTTTTGGGCCTGACGGGCTATTACCGTAAGTTCGTTAAGGGGTACAGTACCATAGCATGGCCCCTTACCGAACAACTCAAGAAGGACGGATTCCAGTGGGGGAAGAGGCCACCAAGGCATTTCAGGCCTTGAAGGTGGCAATGACGACAGCGCCAGTTCTTGCCTTGCCAGACTTCAGCTTATCCTTCGTGGTGGAGACCGACGCGTCAGGGTATGGATTGGGGGCAGTGCTCATGCAGGAGGGACGGCCCATCGCCTATTTCAGTCAGGTGCTCTCAGCTAGAGCACGGCTGAAATCGGTTTATGAGCGGGAGTTGATGGCTATCGTCCTAGCAGTGATGAAGTGACGACCATATCTGTTGGGTCGGGAGTTCGTGGTCAGGACGGACCAACGGAGCCTCAAGTACCTTTTGGAGCAGCAATTGGTTACTGAGGAGCACCAGCGTTGGTTGTCCAAGCTGGTGGGGTACCGGTTCTCCATCGAGTACAGGCCAGGGTTGGAGAACAAGGCAGCTGATGCCTTGTCTCGCAGGGAGGAGATCGTGGACTTGAGAGCTCTGTCACGTCTGATGTGGTTGGACTGGGAGCCCATTTTTCAGGAGGCAGAGAGTGATGCTGAGCTGAGGGGGATCCGTGAGTTGCTGCAGCAGGGTAAGGAGGGGCCGACCGGATATTCCTTACAGGGGCGCAGATTGCTTTATCAGGGAAGGTTGGTGCTACCGCGATTTTCAGGGTTCATACCAGTCCTCTTTCAGGAGTTCCACGGGTCAGCGACGGGAGGCCACTCGGGGGTACAGCAGACGTACCAGAGGATGGCCAGGGAGGTGTACTGGCCCGGGATGCGGAGGAGAGTGGCCCAGTTAGTAGCTGCTTGTGACGTCTGCCAGCGTCACAAGTACATGGCGATGGCCCCAGCCGGACTCCTACAGCCTTTGGAGTTGCCAGAGAGGGTATGTGAGGAGGGTCACGATGGACTTCATCGACGGGCTGCCCCGCTCCGAGGGATATTCAGTGATCCTCGTGGTAGTAGACCGCCTGAGTAAGTATGCCCACTTCATACCTTTGAGGCATCCTTACACAGCGGTCTCGGTGGCCACAGTATTCATTCGAGAGGTGATACGCCTACATGGGATCCCGGGATCCATAGTGTCCGACAGGGACCATGTCTTTTTGAGCGGGTTCTTGCGAGAGCTCTTCAGGGTGCAGGGTACGGTCCTTAAGAGAAGCACAGCGTACCACCCGCAGACAGACGGACAGACCGAGGTGGTGAACCGCTCTATAGAGACTTATCTGCGGTGCTTCGCGTCAGATAAGCCTCGGCAGTGGTACATGTGGTTGGCATGGGCGGAGTACTGGTACAACACCTCGTACCACTCTTCAGCAGGGACGACTCCCTTCCGGATCCTTTACGGGCGAGATCCACCATCCTTGCTGCGTTACGGTGAGCGGCAGACACCGGTGTCTCAGGTCGAGGCTTACATGGGGGACAGAGATGCTATGTTGGAGGAACTGCGACGACATCTGTTGAGGGCTCAGCAGGTGATGAAGACCAGGGCAGATGGCCACAGGTGGGACGTCCATTTTCAGGAGGGTGACATGGTGTATCTTAAGCTGCGGCCATATAGACAGAAGACATTAGCTCGGTGACAGAATGAGAAGCTGGCCGCTCGCTACTACGGTCCCTATCAGATTGTAGCCAAGATTGGGAAGGTGGCATATCGGTTACACCTGCCTCCTTCCTCAGCGATACATCCGGTGTTCCATGTGTCGCAGCTACGGAGGGCGATTGGTGACCAGTCAGCCACATCGACCCTACCACCTACACTGACGGAGGATATGGAGGTATTACTCGAGCCCCTTGATGTGCGAGCAGTTCGTCATGGACCGGGACGGCGGAGAGAGGTTCTGATCTACTGGGTGGGCCTTCCTGATTGTGACGCCACGTGGGAGGCATATGACGTGGTCCGGGAGCAGTTTCCAGATTTCCGCCTTGAGGACAAGGTGGCTCTTTTGGGGGGGGTATTGATGCGGATGCACCACCTAACCCACCGGCCGTGGAGGATGCGGGCCCATCCGTCGTGACATACGTGAGGCGTAGGAGGCGCGGGGTCGTCACGTAGTGGGTTTAGTGGGTCGAGGGGTATTTTAGTCTTTTCGGGCTAAATTAGTAAATCCCCGTTTTCTATTTATTAGGGCTAGCCGCCATTGTTAGGGCTATGCTTGATTTGTGAAAACTCATTGAGTCGTCATTTGTGAGGGTTGTTAGGCTTTGATCCGTCCATTCAAAGCTAGGAGACAGGATCTCGTCTCGAAGGAGATCCATTTATCTAGTGTTCTTCGTAAATCATTCTCTATAAAATTCCTCTTTTTAATTTTCCTCTTTTAAAAATCTGAACTTTATTGATTCGATCCACCGGATCGTATCAGATGCCAATGTTGGCGGTGGTAAAGAAGTAGAAGAGGAAGACAGTGTCGACAAGAGAAGTGGTAGCGCCGATAACAGTAATGGAGGACGAAGATGAATGTGACGATCATGGATCTACTCTTCGTTAACATTATGTAGATCGACAGCTATTATTACGATAAGGGGGGCCAACGACTATGGTGAAGTTGATGAAGTAAGACGATGGAGACGATGGCACCGTCAATTGTTGCAGCCAGGGGTGGCGACGGATCTAAGCGGTGAGGTGAAGAAAGAGTGGTGGGGAGACATGCGAGCAGTTAGTGTTGGGGATAGGCTAGGGTGTTGGTTCTGGGTTGGAACTCAACAGAAAATTCAAAACATTGCAGAAAAGTATAGAAAAATATGAAAATTTGTAATACTATTTTGGGCAAGAAAGTTGACAGCTATGGTTTAAAGTTTGCTTTGGTTTTAATGAAACATAGGATTTTTTAGGCTGCAAAAATTCAAGATAATTCACTAAACATCAGGAAAATCAGGAAAAAATAAAGAAAAGTTTGGAAAATTATTAGATAAATTTTAAAAGAAAGATTTGATCAATGTTTCACTTTGATGCCAAATTTGATGTAGCACAAAGAAAAAAAATAGACCCATAGTTCTCTCTAAGGTTTTGGTGATGAAAAACAAGAAATCGAAGAAGACATTAATGTAAGGACCCTGTCTATGGGGAAAACACTAGAAGGGGGGTTAAATAGTGTTTATGCAAATTTAAAAGGAATTTACGCCAAATAAAATGCAATCCAACAAATAGTGCGGAATAGAAAAACAACCCAAAATGAAACACACGCAAACGCAGAGATGTTTCAAGTGTTCGGATTACCCAAGTCAACTCCCGACTTGTTCCCAGTAATCCTACGTCTCTTCCACCCGGATACCTCCGGATACTCAAGTTAGAACCTTAACTTGAGTTTCCCTTAAAACCTACTTGTAGCAACCCTACAAGTGAAATCGAATACAATCGATGTCCTTGACTCCCACAACTTGGGAGCAAGCAAAACCACTCTCACAACCAAGAGCAAATCTCAAATAACAAAAGTTATGAAATAATGAACACAACACTTACAATCACCTATGCCTTGAAGTAGAATTTGAAGGAGGAGTGTGATTGTGTTGAAGAACTCTCTTGGAAGAGAGGAAAAAGCCTTTTCTCTTGACTGCACCAATTGCCTAGAGGATCACTCTTTGGTTCTAGGTTGGAGAGCAAGAGATCAAAGATCAAAGATTTGGAATTCTTAGGGCTTTGGATTTGAGAGCTTTAAACTTTAGAATGAAAGCTTGAGATGAAAACTTGGAAGAATTGGTAACCTCTCAATGGAACAGTAGAAGCCCCATTTATAGGTTTCTCAAATCCACAAAACAGTTTAGGCAAAAACTCTTTTGGAATCCGTGAGAAAAATCTCAACGGATAGAATCTGAACTCGCGACAGTCGACTGTTGAAGAAACCACAGTCGACTGTTGCAAAGTCAGCAAGGGTAGGTAAGAATTCATAACGGTAACTTACCACGTGGATAGTCGACTGATGAAGCAAAGACAGTCGACTGTTAAACCAACATGCGACTGTAATTTCTTCTACAGGCGATTGACCGAAAGATGAGTAAGTTAGAATAATACTGGAAATCTCACAAGTAACAGGACAGACGACTAAAGTAAGGAACACAGTCGACTGTTAATCAGAACAGGCGACTGTAAATCCTTATACATACGACTATCAAATACTCTGAGAATTTCCAGAGAGCTGAGTCAATAAATTAGCTTACAGACAGACGACTATTGCAGCATACACAGTCGACTGATCCAAGAGACAGTCGACTGTATATTCAACAGTAGTCGACTGGTCGTAAAAGTCAGATCAAACAAAGTTTGGGCAAAGGATAGACATGCGACTAATTTACAAAACACAGTCGACTGTCACTTGGACAGGCGCCTGTGAATCGTTCATCAATAGCCTGTGCGAAATAATCAGAGAAGGCCCAAAACTATATTGTAAAAGTCTGTGCATAACAGGCGACTATAGAACAAAACACAGTCGACTGTTTTTGAGACAGACGACTGTAAAGTGTTAAGCAGTCGACTGTTATAAACAATCCTTGCACAATCACTAAATAAATGAATCGCGGTCAAAGGACAATAGATCTAATGATGTCCTACGACCGAATGTAGATGTGTGTGAGTGTTCCATCAAATTTCTACTTCTAAGCTACATACTAGAATAGATAAAAGAAAATTACATTTGACGAATAATCTCTTCTTTCCATCGTATGAGCTTGAAGACTTCATGTAGCTTCAATCATCATCAACAATCATCCCATCCATGTAATTTGCCTTCAATGAACTTTGTGAGTCATCCATTGCTAGTAGATCTTCATAATAGTCTTAGGCAATGGATTAACTGCAAAATAGGGGATTAGTCACAAGTATTTATGTTTGCTCATCATTAACACCAAGTAGGGAGAAGTCCAATACTCAACAATTAATAATTAGGAACATAAAGCTAATGGCAAGATAAGATTTAGACCTCTCACTCAGGCGGCACCTCTTACATACACACTCTAACTCCTCTTGAACAAAAAGATTTAGAATAAAACTAAAGCTTCCCTTGAACTAAACTAGGATTTCTCTCAAAATGATCAACTCAAATTCACTGAATAAAAGAGTTGCAATACATATTTAACGGATAAACTATGTGCACCATATGTGTAAATCAAAAATGAAATAAAAACTACTACAATAAATAAAACACATGTGCAACAAAAACAATTAAGATTCTAACTAAAATAAAATAAAATCCAAATTGAAACTGGATTCGTTCCTCATCATTGAGTGGCATGTCCATAGTGTAGTGGCCATGCCCATTTAATAGAGATCAAAAACTATCTTCACAACTCCACCTACCAAAACCATCAAATTAATCTCATCTTTTAATTTAAACCCTACTCCTTAACAGAAAATCCATGACTTCATGACTTCATCTGATAAAGTTGAAAAGAATATGATAATATTTATAAATTAAAATCGGAAATCCTTTTGGGGTTGGAAAACAATTATCCAATTTTTCTTAGCATGCTAGTAGCATATTAGTCATTTTTTTTTTTTTTTGTTAACGCCGCTAGAATAGTCTATGATTGAAAAAATTAAAGTCATGTGAGTTAATATGAAAAAAATAGGTGGTCAGCAAAATTTTCCGACCTTTTTACAACTTTGTCTAACTGATCATAAGTTCAAACTATAGGATTTCATTACCTGTCTGGCATCTTGAGCACCATTGGGTGCTTTGTAGCAAAGATATCGAAGTGGCTCTACCAGCAAAGATGGATATGTCTTCAGTGATGCAATGGATTCCTGATCAGACAGATATACCCATTTTCTTGAAATTGGCTTACATGCTCAGAGAGGGTGTCTTTAAGTAAAATCTAGTTATGTTGCTTGACTATAGTAATTAAACAATTAATATGAAAAATATGCAATAGATATTTATTTCAAGATCCCTAGTAACGGGCATGTCAGCACTTTTAGGAACAAACCATAAGTACTCTTAAATGGTTAACAAAATACCACAGGTTTATAATCAGCCAATATGGTCAATATACCATTTTTGGACCCTAAACGATACGATACGATACGGCCGATACGTATGGCCAAAGCCAGTTGTATTTTAAATCTCATATTGGCCGATATGGCCCATTTTTTTATTTGTTCTATTTTTACTTATTAAACATGGATGTGAGACTAAATTTATCTAACTGAACTTAAGGTCAAAGTATATCATGCAGGGCTTTCCATTGCCTGCAAGACTTGCATAAGCTTGAGTGCCATTGGGTGCCTTTGTAGCGACGCCAGTACAGTGGCTCCGCTAGCAAAGAGGGGTATGTCTTCAGTGATGCAATTGACTCATGATGAGACTGATAGACCCATTTTCTTGAAATTGGCTTACATGTTTAAAGGGGGTGTCTTCAATAAAATATAGTTATATTGACTGGATATAATAATTAAATATTTAAATATGAAAATATGCAAGAGATATTAATTGCAAGATCCCTTGTATTGCGCATGTCAGGACTTATATAAGTACTCTTAAATGTTCACAAAAAACCCACTATTTTAAATTTCAGCCTATGCGGCCAATATATCATCGTTGAACCCTAAGTGATATGATACAATATGGCCGGTATCGTATGGCCAAAAACTGGTTGTATTTTTAAGCTCATATAGGCTGATATAGCTCATTTTTTGTTATATGTTGTATTTTTACTTAACTAAACATAGGTGTGAGACTAAATTTTATACTCAAAGCTACTTGCATATGTCTTTTCTGCTAAAGTAGTTAAGATGTTTTATCTTAGTTTATCACACAAAAATTAAGAGATTAGGCATGGATGGTAAGCAGCTTGATGACAGACTACATAACCGATTGACATTGGATGTTGATGCAAAGGATATTAACATGAGTCATAACAAGTTTCCCCCCTTCAAAAAATTTATAAATTTTATGTTTTCTTAAATAATAACATGCGGATGTTGATTTGAATTGATTCTGTTGATTTGATTTGATTCTGCTAGAATTACCTTGCTTCTTATATCATTACTGCTACCACTTTTTTTCATGTTATTTGCCACTTCTTTCTCATTGCTATTACTTCTTTTTATTCTTCTCAGCATTGTTATTGTTGCCTCATTACTCTTGCTTACCAATATTGCTTTTTAGCTTCTTTTGTTTGTTGCATAAGTTACTATGACAAGAGAAGTTATTATCGCTATTATGTATGATAGCTATAGTAACTGTGAAAGATGGCTTGATTGAGGCACTGAAGAAGTATTGGAGATCGTCAGCTAAGGTATCTTGTGCAGAATTAGCTCGCCTGTACTCGGATCCGACCTATCTAACTACGAGGATGCCGAGCTATTGAACTTCTACGGTGCATAGATTCTCAGTTCGGAGGATCGGGGGATCGACGTTTCATATGTCGACAGCTCTACAGTCAAAGCTTCGGATATCTCGACTCAGCAATTCAGTAGTTCTGCCTTCAGCAGGAAGTTCGGCAGCACGGAAGGACTCACCATAGGATGCGACGTCCTTTCCGAAGTAGAGTTGTGATTGGATTGGAATAGAGTCGGAATTCTTATCAATTAGGAATCACTCTTCTATTAGAACACATATTGTACCATATGGCTATATAAAGGGTGTTTAGACGAGAGTTTTATAACGGAGAACACGTTGAGAGAACTTTGAGCCGCCTTTTGTGAGAACCAACTTTGAAAGATTGTGTTGATATTTTTGGAGAGATCGTGTGCACTTCTTCGTTGTGAAAAGAGAAGATTTGTATTTGCTCTCTACTTTCGTAATAAAGCTCATTGGTGTTCCCTTGGCCGGCCGACGGTCTAAAGTTGTAACCTTCATAGTGCTTTATTTGTTTACTGCTCGTTCTTCACCACCTGATCTTCGACGATCATCCGTTGACGCACAACAGTAATAACATACAACATGATTTATTTTTAGATAGAGAAGACAACCAAAGAAATAGAAAAGGAATGGTAGATGCAAAGATCAAGTTTTGTCACTAGTCACAATTTTACTTATTGTCAGGTGAAATTTTAAATCATATGATGTTTTGTAACAATATGTTATATCTTTGTCATGGCTCACATTGTTTTGAAAGTTAGAACTATAATGTTTTTAGTAGTGTGTGATACAGGTCACAGTTCAAACAGTTTTACATATGGTATGGATGAGATTTTAAGCTATGAATTTTTTGGTAATTTGTGATGCTAATGCCACGACTCATAAACGTTTTTATATTTTCAATGAGATTTAAAACCATATTATGTTTTGTTAAGATTTGTGTCATGGTCAATTATTTTGAAAATTGTTAGACGAGCCTTTAAACTTCCATAATGTTTTCTAGTGTGAACTTTTTAATACTTTTTCTATTCATGATTCATCATTTTGTTCGAATCATATTCACCTTAATGCTATTTGATCATTTACATGGTATTTTGATGATATTGTGACATTTAAGATGTTAAAACTACTCTTTAATTTTCAAGATTTATATCTATATGTAATGTCCAATATGTGCATCCCAACATTGACATATTCCCCATAACCCCAATATTATATCTCTGACCTGAACCCCCCAAATGATACGATCCGGATATCTAATATTTAAAATCTTGCAAAATACAAAGGGTTCATGGTACTGATCATACCATTATACAAGTGTTTAAAGTACAACCCTAAGATCCCAATCATTATGTTGGCATTTTCATCATAAAAAGATTTGACGCAGCTAGATATTTATAGCTTATATGTAGGCAATCATGTTTGTCAATGTGTTTCATTTTTGTCTTTGCCTGATATCATGCTTATAAGATGGATATGGCTTCATATGGCTATCTTATTTCGATCCCTTCTAGACTCTTTCATTGTCTAGGAAAACGGGATATTTGCTCCATCGTTGCATGACATTAAACTGCTTGCATGAACAATGCAGAATTCCCAACTAATGCAGAATTCCCAACTGACACCATACCTTTTAGGTTTCCAAAAAAAGAAATTCATTTTCAATAGTTTTCTAAGAATTTGTAATAATTAGAGATCTCTCATGCCCGATCAACTATTGTTCATAACATGGATGAAGGTATCGACTGAAAAGTATCAGTTTCGGCTGTTTCATATCGGTGTCGAAGGGAACCGATACGAAACAAAGATTATTTCTCGGTATCGGACAGTTACATGTAATATTATCTAATTTAGGTCAGACGAGGAGGAAAAAAGAAAAAGCAACAAAACACAAGATTATAAAAAAAGCAAACATAAAACACAGTGATCATATTCTAAGTTCTCTAAATTTATTGCAAACATTCCAAGTAAAGCATAATTGAACCAAAAATTCAAAAGAAAAAACTCATATTGCTTTTTTGATGATATTGCAAAGTTGACATGAATCTCCACGAAGTCGACGGCGATCGCAACGGCAACAGATGCCCCCAACCGCAGCATCGACGGCGAGAGGAGGGGTTTGAGCGGCAAAAAATGAGGGATGATTTTTTTTATAAAATCACTTGTATGAAAATAAAATGAGAGGATTTTTTTTCTAGGTACCTAGGCGGGAGTGCTGCCGGTCGCATTAAATATTTGATGAAGATATTGCATTTATTTACAAGTTTTCCATTCCCTTTTGAAGTTCACAAACGGGAATGCCAATCTTGTAAATAAACGTAATATCTATAGCAAAATGGTTAACGTGACTGGCAGCACTCGTGGCTGTGGGTTGGAGTGCAGCTAATCACATTACATAGTTAGCTAAAGAAACTAACATATCACATTACATATTTAGCTAAAGAAACTAACATTTAATTACGAGTTTGACATTCCCTTTTGTGAACTTCACCAAAGGGAATGGCAAACTCGTAATTAAATGAAATTTGTTTAGCCGAAAGTGTAATGTGACTAGCACCACTCGATGGGTTTTGGGTCCGGTGAAATCTTTTGCTTCGGAATTTTTTTAACTAATATTACATGTATTATCTTCAACAAAAGGGAATAACAAACTAACATTAAAAGTTTAGAAGTTAATTTACAAAAGAGAATGTCAAACTAACATTCCATTTAACTAATATTAATTAATAATATTTAAAATAATAATATTATTATTAACTTTAATGAAGTGAAACTCTGAAACCACCGAAATGAGCGAAATCTGCCGAAACATGAAATTCCCTGAAGACAGAAACCGAAACCTCTAACCTTGGTGGTTCATAAAATTTGATGAAAGATTTTATGAAGCCTTCTCAAGAGTTAAACAGTAATTGAAACCATTTAACCATTTGACTGGAAAGGCCTAGATGAGGATGACGATCACAATGTCGTCGAAAATTAGTTTCACATTTTTGTTCTTGAGATATTCCAACAATCCTTTATACAATTGAAGGGGTGTGATGTGACGTTTGTCACATGTGGCAATGCCACATCAACCTCCCAAACCCCAAAAAACACCCACAAACAAAAAAAAACCCAAAAACCCAAAACCCCACCCCAAATCCCAAAAAACACCCAAAACTCACCCCCAATCAAAAAAAAATCCAAAACCCCAAAGACAGTACCCGCACTCACACCCACTCTTCCCATTTCACCATGTTTTACACCCACTGTAACATCCGTGTGGATCCCGTGTCCTGAATGTGTGGTTGGTTTTTTGGATGCCTTCAAATATTTACATATTTCAAGGCACACTCGTTTAATGTTTCATCCAATGGTTCTTTACAGGGATTGAGGTCTCGCCCGATACCAATTGGTATCGGGAGTTTCGGACCGGTACCGCCCAGTACCGGTCCGAAACCGACCGACGAAATCGGTATCGGCCGAAACCCTAGGGTTCCGGCCAGTATCGCCCGATACTGGGCGATACTGGCCGGAACACTAGGGTTCCGGCTTAAAAATGTAACGAAAAATGCAAAAAAAAACCAAGAAGCCCCGTGACCTAACATGAATCCCACGTTGGGGAACAGGACCCCTAACCCTAACCCTACACCCTAATCCAAACAAGACGACAAAGACCCGTGATTTCCCCCACCCTCGTGAGTGAACAGCAGCCCCTGTGAGTGAACAATAGCCCCCGTGAGTGAACAACAACGAAAAAGGAAGCATGTGATTCAATAGGAAGGCGAAGATCTTTAAAAGGGGGAGAAGTCACGGTCTTACCTTTGCATCGAGCAAAAAAAGCGAAAATTTCTCGCAGAGGAACGGAGCAACCCTCGCCATCAGAGATTCTAGCGGAGGACCGGAGCAACCCAAGCGAAGAAACCCTCGGCGAAGCTTGCGGACTGGAGCTGATCAATCGGCGAAGGCTCGAGGAGGAGATTCGAAACGAAGAGGAAGGCGACAGCAGCTAGGGCTCGCCATTCTCGCGGGCGAAATCGAAGAGGGGATTCGAAACGAAGGGGCAGCGCAATCGACGGGTAAGTGTATTTTTATAACTAAATTTAGCTAATTACAATATAGCCCTCAGTGAGTCACGTATTTACAAGAATGACATCAACCCAAAACCTAATTATTAACTGCAATGGCACGATCGTAAATAAATCAAACTAGATGAGCAAAGAATTAACCCAGAAATCTTAGTTGTGTGTGACGGGCAATTAATCAGCCCAAAATTTCATAGTATTTACAATATTGCCATTAACTTCATTAATACTAGAATAAGGCAATGGTAAACCTGTAAATAATGTAATAGATTTGGCCAAATGATGAAAATGGTTAAGTGTGCTATCCACACTATAGTTATTGCTAAATTTATTTACAAGTTTGCCATTGTGTGTCTGAGGGGTGGTATTTTTACGGAAAATGTGTGATGTGAATAGCAACAGTAATTATAAATATACAAATAAATACGGAAAAATACTGTAAAATACAAATAAATATATATAAATACGGGAAAATACTGTAAAATACAAATAAATATATATATATACGGGAAAATACTGTAAAATACGTAAGAAATACGGAAAATAAGTAAAAATACGGAAAATCCATAATAAATAAGGAAAAATACTTTAAAATACATAATAAATACGGGAAAATTATTTAAAATACAAAATAAATACAGAAAAATATGGAAAACACGTAATAAATATAGAAAAATACTTAAAATACATAATAAATCCTAAAAATACTACATGGACTCCTAAAGATACTATTTAAAATACATAATAAATACAAAAAAATTAGTTAAACTACAAAATAAATACGGAAAAAATACGGAAAACGCATAACAAATATAGAAAAATACTAAAAATACATAATAAATCCTAAAATCCTACATGGACTCCTAAAGATACTATTTAAAATACATAATAAATTCAAAAAAAATTAGTTAAAGTACCAAATAAATACTGGAAAATACGGAAAAACGCATAACAAATAAAGAAAAATACTTAAAATACATAATAAAACCTAAAAATACTACATGGACTCCTAAAGAAACTATTTAAAATACATAATAAATACAAAAAAATTAGTTAAAATACCAAATAAATACTGGAAAATACGAAAAAACGCATAACAAATAAAGAAAAATACTAAAAATACATAATAAATCCTAAAAATCCTACATGGACTCCTAAAGATACTATTTAAAATACATAAAAAATACAAAAAATAGTTAAAATACCAAATAAATACTGAAAAATACGGAAAACGCATAACAAATATAGAAAAATACTTAAAAAGTTAAAATACATAATAAATCCTAAAATGCTATTTGGACTCCTTAAAAATACTTTTTGTCTACCATCAATTTAAGTACCATATAATACGTGATTAGAGGAAAAAATACTAAAAATAAAAGAGAAGCTACATTAATTATTGATCAATTAACTACTTAAAATACTAAAAATATGTTAGAGCTTAAAATACTAATTTTTTTTAATAATAGTACTTATGGGATTGGGTTAGCCATTAAAATACTACAATTTTCTAATAAAATTTTCTAAAATTTTCTAACAATAGATATACTACAACTTGCATGTTATTATTTATGTGATATTTAAGTTGCTTATCTGCATGCTAAATTTTATGAGATAAAATTTAGTTGACATGTTTTAGTGGAAATTCTATTTTCTTGCATATTATATGATAATTCAAGAAAGCCTCTTAGGTTAGCCATTAAAATTCTTCTAAATTGTTGTACTGTGAATCTATTAAAATCCAAATAC
>CM061141.1:277305668-277380652 GCA_030789695.1 Scilla litardierei | reverse complement strand
AGCCAAGGCCAGAAGGCCCTGGCCGCGGCTAGGCCAGGGCCAGGCCGCCCTGGCCGGGCCAGGGTAGGGGCCCTGGCCCCCGGCCAGGGCTAGGCCGCCCTGGCCGAGGCCAGGGCAGAAGCCCTGGCCCCGGCTAGGGTCCTGGCCGCCCTGGCAGAGGCCAGGGTAGAGCCCTGGCCTCAGGCCAGGGCCTGGCCGAGGCCAGGGCAGGAGCCCTGGCCCCGGCCAGCGGCCAGGCCGCCCTGGCAGAGGCCAGGGCAGCGCCCTGGCCTCAGACCAGGGGCCTGGCCGCCCTGGCCGAGGCCAGGGCAGCGCCCTGGCCTCAGGCCAGGGCCTGGCCAAGGCCAGGGCAGGGGCCCTGGCCCCGGCCAGTGGCCTGGCCGGCCGGCCCTGGCAGAGGCCAGGGCCTGGCCGGCCCTGGCCGAGGGGGCCAGGGCAGAGGCCCTGGCCGGCCCATTGGCCAAGCCCCGGCCAGGGCAGAGGCCCTGGCAGGGAAGAAACTGCAGTTCGAAAATTGGTCGACCAATTTGGTCATTTTGGTCGACCAATCTGGCAGAAGGTCTGGGTCGACTGCAAACTTGCCTACTGACCCATACGGGGTGACAAAAGGCATTGGCCAAACTCGGATGTGCCGATTAGCCCATACGGGACTAACCACAGTGCCGACTAGTTCATACGGAACTAACGTTTTAATGAAGTTTTTTATTGGGCTCTACTCCTTGAAGATTAGCCATAGTGCTCTACTTCATGCGAGATTAGCCATGTCATTGTGCTCTACTCTACGGAGATTAGCCAATGTACTTGTGACGTTGTGCTCTACTCTACGGAGATTAGCCAACGTGCTTTCAAAATTTTTGGAAAAAGATGTTTTTCAAATAGGTTATGTCCCGTCCTTAAATCGGGATAGCGCAATTTAGAATTCCAAATCCTACCACGATCCGGCCATGGTTATCTAACCCATGGGTGTGTAGAACAGGTCTTGTGGCTTGGCAATTGTTGCGTTAAAATTCTTTGCGCAAACTCTCACCTATTCTATTTTGAAAGACATGTTTTTCAAAATTGATTTTCCGCTGCGAAGTACTATAAGAGTACGATTGTTTGATAAGTGATGGGGGAATATTGAAGGTTGTTCTAGATGGTGATTGGAATCATAGAGACCTTTTCGATTCTAGAACGACATCTTCAATATTTTTCGAAAGTAACTTATCAAATATAATATAATTCCAAGTGGGATTTGAATTTTTTAGAACTATCCAAATGGGATATTCTATTATCATTTCAAGTGGGAGTTATATTTTAAGAATTTTTATGCAATGTTTTGATCGAACCTTCGGTTTTGTGTCTTTTGCAGCATTTTAAAAGTAAAATGTCTTCCGCTTCAAAGAATATCGTCGCCGAGTTAAACAAAGGTGAAAAACTCAACGGCGATAATTACAAACTTTGGTCCATTAAGATACAATACATTTTAGAGGAGCAAGAAGTGCTCGAAACTCTAAAGAACGTAATGATTGAACCCGAGTTGGGCACTACGGCCCAACACAGACGCGACAAGGAAGCTTTTGATGCTTGGTCTCGGAAGAATAAGATAGCGCGCATTACGTTATTAAGCAGTATGGCTGATGACATAATGCGCATCTTCCGAGAATATGACCTAGCCATGGACATATGGTCCAAGCTAGAGGAGAAGTTCGGTGGCACATCGGTGTCCAAACTTCGCGCCTTAACTATAAGGTTCGATACATATAAGAAACGTCCAGATCATTCCATGGGGAAACATCTGCGACATATGGCGAACCTTATCTCAGAATTAAAGGACGCAGGTCATGTGCTCACGGATGAGCAACAAATCCAAGCAGTCATACGTTCCCTACCAAAGGGTGGGATCAGATGAAGATGCATCTCACTCATAATGAGAGCATCAAGACCTTCAACGATGTTTCCAAGCACCTCGAATTAGAGGAAGAGCGGCTTGCGGCTGCCAAGCCAAGTGCAGAAGTGCACATGGTTGCTAGTTCCTCACACGGGGGAAAGAAACGTAAAGATCGTTCGAAGTCTTCTAATGAACGTAATAAGCAACCTGAGTCCACCAAGGAACCCAAACATAAGGGTGGGCACAAGAAATGGCACAAGAAGAAAGACTTGAAAAGGATCAAGTGCTTCAAGTGCAACAAGCTCGGTCACTATGCTCGTTCGTGTACGAGTGGAAGTGACGAGGTAACTTGTAATACTAGTTACATATGTGTTTCTAGTTCACTATTTCTTATGGAATCTAATCCATTTTGAGATAATTGATTCAGGTGCCACTGACCACATAACAAAGGACAAACGGTCCTTCGTGGAGTATCACCGGATACCCCAAGGAATGAAGTGGATCAATGTAGGAAACAACACACGTGTTGTAGAGAAAGGCGTTGGGAATTGCAAGCTAGACTTGGACAACGGCCACACTCTCCTACTTTATGATGTTCTCTTCATTCTATATATTCAAAGGAATATTAATACTGTGGTCAATTTAATGGGTCTTGGTTATAGTTGGTTCCTTCATGATTGTAATATGGACCTATTTTGTAATAATTCCTTTATTGGTACTGGGTTTGTATTTCAAAGGATTTATTGTAATAAGTACAATGTATTTCCTCATGTAATGAAAATTTCCTTGTGACAAATTCTTTGACTAATGAGTCTAATATAATTTGTTGGCACGCAAGGCTTGGTCATATTGGACCAATGTGTATGGATAGACTTGCCAAACGTGGCCTTCCATCCAATGTTTCAAAGGTTGAAATGTCGACCTGCGAACATTGCCTTGTGAGGAAATCTTGTCGCAAGCCGTTTGGAACCGGCACAAAGGCCGAGGTTCCATTACAGCTTATCCATTCGGACATATGTGGTCCGATGAATGTCAAGACAAGACGCGGGAAGTCCTATTTCATCACTTTTATTGATGATTTCACCCGATTCGGTCATATCTATTTGATATCCCACAAAAGTGAAAGCACTAAACCTGCTTTAAAAACTATATGAGTTTAGTGGAGAATCAATTAGATCGCAAGATTGAGGTCATGCAAACCGATAGGGGCGGTGAATATCAATCAACAAGTTTAAAGGAACTTTGTGATGAAAAAGGCATAGTACATCAGGTAACTATGCCTTATACTCCTCAACAAATTGGTGTTGCAGAAAGGAGGTATAGGACTTTAATGAAAAATGGTCCGTTCAATGATGGAGCAAGCTAACTTGCCAATCACCTTTTGGGGTGATAGATTATTGACGGACGCTTTCATTTTGAACCACGTACCTTCGAAATCAGTTAGCTCCACTCCTTATGAGTTGTGGAACCAAAGGTCTCCTGACTTAAACATTTTGAAACCTTGGGGTTGTGCATTCTACGCACATATTTCCTCCCATAAGTATGGCAAAATTGGGCCAAGGGGAAGGAAACGTATCTTTATACGATACGCAGAAAACTCCAAAGGTTATATTTTTTTTGTTAGTCAGGAAGACAATGGTGTGCTAATTGAGTTTGAGTCGAGGGATGTCACTTTCTTGGAAAACGAGTTTCTAAGACAGGGCGAGATAAGTCAGGACTTATCTCTATTTGAGATTTATGATCAAGAAGGATTACCTCATTCGAGTGGGAGAATTCTTGGTGAAAACGAAAATACGTTTCAACCTTCACCAATGGATTATACGAATGACGATTATCCTATTCCACACGGGAATAATGATCCAAGTGGGAGCAATTCTAACGACATTCCAAGTGGGAGTGACATTAGAATCGATCTAAACTCAAGTCAACAAGGACTTGAAGAATCTCAAATACGACGTAGTAGTCGTACAAGGTTGGCTCCTCTAAGATTTGATGATGAATTTCCGCAAACCTTTATGACTTTACTGCAAGAAGATGACGAGCCTGCTACTTTCAAACAGGCCGCATCATGCCCTGCGAAAGACAAATGGATGGAAGCGATGAAGGAGGAATTGAAATCCATGAAAGTTAACCAAGTCTGGGACTTAGTTAACTTACCCAGAGGACATAGAGCAATTGGGAACAAATGGGTTCTCAAGATCAAGCATAAGGCTGATGGCTCTATTGACAGATATAAAGCTCGCCTTGTCGCGAAAGGTTTTACGCAACAGGAAAGGATAGACTACGAAGAGACCTTCTCACCTGTTGTGCGTTTTACCTTGATTCGCATGATTCTGGCAATGGTAGCTTGCTTATACCTCGAATTACATCAGATGGATGTAAAGACTGCCTTTCTCAATGGAGAATTGGACGAGGAGATCTATATGGAACAACCAACAGGGTTTGTAAAAGAAGGAAACAAACATAAGGTTTGTAAACTTCGTAAATCCATATATGGTCTTAAACAATCCTCGAGGCAATGGTATATACGATTTCAAGAGGTTGTCTTATCAAATGGATTTTCCATACTTGATGAAGATAACTACGTATATATCAAGAGGATTAAAAGCAAGCATGTTATTATGTCTCTATATGTAGATGACATTTTAATAGCCGGAAATGACAAGGGCTTTGTGATGAGTATCAAGGCTTGGCTTTCATCAGTATTTTAGATGAAAGGCATAGGAAAAGCCGTATATATCCTTGGAGTTAAGATTTCAAGGAATCGTTCGAAGAAACTTCTTTCTCTTTCACAGGAGACTTATATAAAGAAGGTTCTAGAACGATTTAATATGCAGGACTGCAAGTCTATTGATATTCATATAAGCATATGCGATAATTTATATCTGGAATCGTGTCCAAAGAACCAAAAGGAAAAGGAAATTATGGAAAAAGTTCCATATTCCAGTGCAGTTGATAGTCTTATGTACACTATGGTGTGTACGAGACCGGGCATCTGTTTTGCCGTTGGAAATGGTAAGCTGTTACCAATCCAACCCAGGGCAAGAACACTGGAAAGCGGTTAAGAGGATAATGCAGTATCTTAAAGGAACTGCAGATTTGCAAAAGACTATGATAAAACCAAGAAGGTAGACATAAGGTACATATCTACGCATGAGATGATAGAGGATCAGCTTACGAAAGCGATCCCCAGAAATGTGTTTTATAAACACTTATCATCCCAAGGATTGCGTATGAGCTGAGTTGTACCAATACATATTCCCATGTCTAAGAAAGATCAAATTTAATAAAAGAATAAGTTCTTTTTCAAACATTGCATATGAATTTCTTAAGAAATGTTTGTGTACATTTTTGAAATCTCAGCTGAATTGTGTGTATGTCGGACAGATAAAGGTTGGCTCTCTCACATGAGCAACCGCCTTATCTTATCAGATGGATAAGATAGAGATGAGACTAGTTTAAAGTCAAAATCATTAGACGAATGATTTAGAGTCATGACTTAAACAAGATAGTCGAATGAAAGATCTGCATCATATGGATGCTTACAAAAGATCTGAGATCTGTATCACAAGGATATTTGAAAGAGATCTCGTAGGATTTTTTAAATCCTATCTGTCTTAAGCAGGATGAGAGTCCGTGAATATTTCACGAGTAGTAAAGGGACTCAAAAAGATAGGCACTGTGGTGTCTGATCTTTTCATCCGTACAACATCATTAAGACATACTCTCCCTGGGAAAGGAGTGATGTTGTAATACGTGTTCATACCACGTATGCATTTCGACCACTGAGTTAGTAGCAATAGTGTTTGCTATTATGTGAGACTCAAAGGCCATACGGGTCTTAACTCTTACCCTCAAGGACTCCAATTGGTTCCTTTAGATTTGACGAGATGATCGCTATCTTAGCGTGTTACTTATGGGCTATGATAATTCGGCTCGGCGGGGCACGTTAGAAAAGAGAATCAAGTCAAGATCAGAAGGTTCGCAAGAAGAGGAAGATTGATTTCATATTCGCATTTGGACTTTAATGATTCAAAGCTGGCCAGCCAATTGTAATCCAGATGGGATTCAATTGTTGAATATAAAGTATAAGAAATGCGAAGAAATAATCTAGGGTAAAGCATGCGTTGAACTACTCAACTTTGCACCTTCGAGGTCGTTGTGTATCTCTAACAAGTGCACAACAACAGACTCTACGCGCATGACGGTCGCACGGTCTATTTCTCGGTATGATAGATGAAAGAACTAAGGGAAAGACGTTCTCTTACAATCCCCTCAAGTGTGAGTGGGAGATGTTGGATATGGAAGACGTTTGTACACCCTTGTGGGGGATGTACGAGGGAATACGGACCTCGAACGTTGCGTACACGAAGTCGTGTGCAAAGGGAATCTGTTCCCTTGCGGAGTGGATCTCTGGATGAGTGGGAAAGTCGCATTATATATGCATAAGTGCATGCGACATATGGCTAATAAAGGGGGAATATCTTAAGCTTATGTTGTACCATGCATATGGTACAACTTAAGCTTATAATGTGCCATGTATCATGGTACACCTTAATTAAGTTGTTCCAAAGGAACAACTTACCCTAAAATAACTACCTTGGGGGCTATAAATAAGACCCAAGGGTAAGCCATTTCTTACACTTTTTGCATGGAATTCATGCATGCATCTTCATCCTAGCGAAGCTCTGCAGAAATCCTTTCTCTTCCTCTATCCAAGTTCTTAATCTAAAGTAGAGATTTAGATTGTGGATTTAGTAGCCTTACTCCGTTCGTGAGTAGACTCGATCCGTCGTGGCGAATCCGAAGGCGAAGTTCGTAGACTACCGTGCTGTGTACGCAAGCGTAAGTCTCAACTTCATTTATCGATCCTAACTCTGTTTTGACAGGATCCTTCAGAGTCTAGCTCATATCCCTATCTCGCGATAATTTTCCCATTCTACTTTTTAATTTTTATTTTCTAATTTTTATTTTCTATTTTTATCTATTTCTATCCCATACTTGCTTCACGGGTGTTTGTTGCTTTTCATGCGCAGGAATACAGGGAGTCTTGACGACTTGATTCATATTGATCCGGAGATAAACGCCACCCTGAGGCGTATAAACGCAGAGAGGCGAAGAAGAGAAGAGTCTGAAGCCATGGGAGAGAATACCCCACCACCACATAAGTCCATACTGGAGTACTCGATGCCTTCCATCGGGTCCACCTCCTCTATCCAACCTCCTGCTATTACGGCACAGAGCTTCGAGCTTAAGCCATCCTTATTAACGTGGATCCAGCAGGATCAATTCTCTGGGGCACCCATGGAGAGCCCTATCGAGCATCTGGACTCCTTTCTCGAGAAGTGTGACACCTTTCGGATTAATGGTGTCACAACTGAAGCAATCCGTCTGAACCTATTCCCCTTCTCTCTGCAGGATAAGGCCAAGCAGTGGCTTAGGGGAAAGGACCCGAACACCTTCAACACTTGGGATAAGCTCTCAAATGCCTTTTTGACTAAGTTCTTTCCTCCGGGAAAGACCATGAAGCTGAGGAGTGAGATCTCCTCATTCTCCCAAGCCAGCCACGAGTCCCTGCATGAAGCTTGGACAAGATTTAAAGAGATGCAGCGAAGATGCCCTAATCACGAGCTTTCGAAGTGGCAGATTATAAATCTGTTCTATAACAGGTTGAGGGACGACTTGAAGTCTTCAATGGATGCCGCGGCTGGAGGGTCCTTCATGTCTAGAAGTGAAGAAGATGTTATGAACATCTTGGAAAATATGTCATCGAACAATGAGCGGTGGTGCGATGAGCGTGCCACACCCCGATCTAAAGGAATTCATAGAGTCACCGATGTCGACAAGTTGTCCAGCAAATTTGATCTGCTGTCGACCCAGATCTCAACGCTCATGGTAGGATCTGGCTGTGCCGGAACACAACAAGTATCGACGGTGGAATCTGAAGTCCTAGGAGACTTCGAGGGTGGTGACATTTCACCACCGATGGATCAAGTGAGTGCGCTTTTCTTCAACCCTATGGGTAATGCGCCGTATCCACCTAGGACGAGCTCAAATCCGGTCTATTCTCCAAACAACCGGAACCACCCCAATCTTAGCTACCGGGCACTGTATCAGCAGCCGCCTCAACAACAGCAGCAACAAATATATCAGCCGCCTAGGCCTCAGCAGCAGCAGTATCAGCAGCCCATGTAGCAACAGCAGTAACATTATCAGCAGTAACAATATCAGCAGCAACAGCAATATCCCCCGAAGAACCAACAGCCTATTCAGTAGCAGCAGCCTTATGGCCAGCAGCGGGTCATCTCCCCGGTTGAGTCCCTCTTGACTCAATCATCACCAACCAGGAGAAGATCAACTTGAAGCTGGAGATGGGGCAGAGGGCTCTCACTGACCAAGTAACCCAGCTGGGGTTACAGGTGGCGAACCTTCAAAGGTCGTAAAATCTATTGCCGCCGTAATCGGAAGTGAACCCATGGGGGGCGAACCAGACTTTGGCACTCATTCAAGCATGCAAATGTGTCCGCTATCGTGTTGAGAAGCGGAACAAAAATTCCTACCAGAGTGTCCACCAAGGAACCGAAAGCACCGTTGGTCGTAGAGCGACCAATTGAAAAAGCCAATGACAACGGTGCTTCGTCGCCAAAGACTACGACTCCGGAGGGAGTCCCTGAAGAGGAGGAGAAGAATGACGAGGAAGGGAGCCTCAAAGTATTTAAGCCCGTTGTGCCTTTTCCACAACGTCTGGCCCAAGCAAAGATGGACGAAAAGTACGGCAAATTCTTTGCCATGGTCAAGGATCTAAGCTTGCAAATCCCCTTCCTCGAAGCTATTGAGATAATTCCCTCCTACGCAAAAATTTTAAAGGATTTGGTGAAAGAGGGTCTAGAAAGGAGAAGGTCGTACTAATGGCGGAATGCAGCACGCTCATTCAGAGAGCAAATCCGCCCAAGCTAAAAGACCTAGGAAGTTTCTCCATCCCTTGCTCAATAGGGGAAGTGAAGATCCATCGGGCGCTCGTGGATTTAGGAGCGAGCGTCAGTTTAATGCCCCTGTCACTGTACAGGAGAATAGGGATGGGACACCTGGAGCCCATAGGTATGACACTTCAATTAGCCGATAGATCAATTAAATACCCAGTGGGAATAGTAGACGACCTACCCGTTGATGTAAGTGGAGTGCAAGTACCGGTGGACTTCGTGGTGATGGACATGCCTGAAGACACCCATACACCCATCATCCTTGGACGGCCCTTCATGGCCACCGCCGGCGTGCTAATAGACGTGAAGAAGGGGAAGCTTTCCCTTAACGTTGGCAACAAAAAGGTCGAGTTTGACTTAGGTTATCAATGAAGCACCCCAACCCCCCGGATGATCCAAGTTGCAATATGCTGGACATAGAAGAAGAAAGAGTTGTGGAAGCCGGGGCCTGGGAAATTCTTTCAAGGAATCCCCCCGACAGCTTGGGGGACCTTGAAGATGCTGTCGATCTGAAGAAAGAAGAAGTTGCTGAGAAAGCAGGTGCGTCACATACGGTCCCTCCCAGATTTCAAAAGGCTCCTCCGACGAGGAGGAAAGGGAAAGAGCCCGTGGGGCTCACCGGAGATGAGATCCAGATCTTGAAAAGAGTGGCGGCAGATGCCAATATAAGGGAGAAGCCTCCGGATTCCATCAACGGAGGGAGGGTCGTTGAGCAAGTCTACTTGTCATTGCCGATGACACTAAAGGCCACCAACTCTGAATCTGAAGTGATGCCAATCTTAGGGCATCACCCCCGTCCACCTTGAATATCATCTACGGGCGTCGAGCAAATGACGTTAAACAAAAGCGCTTCATGGGAGGCAACCCATGCTCTAAACTTTCATCTTCATTTTTAGGATTATTTTTCAGCTTTATGTTTTTCTATTTTAATAAATAAATCCAGCCGCGGGAACTTCCATCGAGAGACTTAGGCCATTTGTGAATTTTTGCAGGAAACAAGCCCTCACCCGATCGGGTGACCACTCAACCGATCGGGTGAGACGTATCAGACAATGGCCCGTATCTGCTCTCCAGCGAATCGGTCGGGTGAAGCAAAGTGAGACCGTGTGGCTGACCGTGTGGGAACGGCTGATGTCTCGGAAAATTTGGGATTTTATCAACCGATCGGTTGATACGAAGGGTGGTCGTGTGACTGGCCGGGTGAGCTGTACTGAATTCTCGGGAAAAAACTGTGAAGCGGCAAACCGATTGGTTGAGTTCTCAACCGATCGGTTCGCCTGTAGCCTCTTTTCAACAAATTTTTCGACCTAATGATCAACCAATCGGGTGACAACTTCACCCGATCGGTTCGACTTAAACCCAATAAATACCCAACCTTCACCCGTTCATTTTCCCTCTCACCTGATTTCGATCTTCGTCGCCTTTTCGCCTTCCTCTTCCTCGAACCAGCCTCGTTCTTTCCTCAACCGACCACAAATCCCCCTCAATCGATCTCTCCACTCCCTATCTCCTTCCCTCCATCAATATCTCTCTCTCTCTCCATCTCCCATTTCGACCCTAGAAAAAAACCCTAAATTTCGCACCCCCCCGTTTCGAAAATTTGCTGAGGAGAAATGCCGCGGCTTCACACTCCATCCCATTGCGCTGTGTTGGGTCATCTACGAGCAATGATCTTCATCTCTACTGGGTAACTTAGCTCCTTAGCTCCATTTTATATTATGCCCTACTATTTCTATTTGCTCGATTGACTGTGTTAGTGTGCATTCATCACATCTTGCATACACACACACACACACACACACACACTCTCTCTCTCTCTCTCACTCACATGGCCAAAGATAAAGATAAGGGTAAGGGTATTATGCGAGAGGAGGAGTCGTCTCGCAAGAGACGCAAGACCACACGTACACCACACTCACGCCCTCCTACTGTACAACCTGCACAACCCCAACCCATACCACAACCTATTATCCCAACTGAGGACCCAATGATGGGCCCGCGTGGCTATCGTTTTAGGAATCAAGAGCAAAAAGATTTTTATCATAGACTTGATGCACGGGGACACCTATCCACAAAATTTTCCCATGCCCAAGCGCTTATCGATCTCGGTGTGTTCACCGAGGTCGAGACTCTCTTCACCAATTTAGGATGGATAGCTTTCCTAAACGCCACCGCGGTGTCCTACCCCTCCCTCATACTTGAATTTCTATCCTCCCTTAAATATGAGTCGGGGTCGATCGTCGACTTCCACATCCGAAACAAAAGCATCCGCACCCACCTGGATACCATTAATAACATCTTTGGTTTCCCCATCCTTGGGCACGACGCTATCCGTCCCTATGGGTATCACCCCGATTTCGACGTCGACCAATTTTGGTTTTGCCTCACCCTACACACCAACTATCCTCGAGGTAAGCCAAGGCCTCCTCCATCATTCACCACATTTTCCGTCTGGCCCACCGAATCAATCCTGCACATTTTCCCCTAGGGACGAGTCAGGTACCGTGACCATCCCTGATCATTTCATTTTGTGGGCCATGACCTTTGCTTTTGTTCGCGGTGATGAAGGGATTTCTTTTAGGGCCCCTGTCATTCCCATTTATGCCGGTGCTTGGCTTATTCACAAGCTTCTTGAGATTAGCCATGCCGACAAGGGCAAGATTTGTTGCGGGGGCCTTATTACTATCATATCTTCATATCCCCAGTTCAACATCGCCATCCCCCAAGATTTGCCCACTGCCGCAGGACCTACACGTCTAGATCTTGACGTCCTGCGGCACATTCACATGATCAAGCCCCACCCCGATGGCCGTTTCACTTTCCACTACGGACACCCCCTTGCTCCCTATACCATTCTGCCCAACCCCGCTCGCATGACTATCGTTATGGTGGCAGATTGGACATTTCCTCCCAATCCTGAGTTTCTTGAGGGGTTACGTCTTCCATTCCTTCCCCAGGGTGCACCCAGACCACCTTCCCCTGCCGCCTACTTAGGCGTGCAGGATATCCCTGCGTCCCGGGGAGATTCCGGGGATGACCCTAGTAAGGTCATCCCGGCTTTTGTCCCCATCACCACTGTCGCCACGTCTCCGGTACGTACCACCACCTCCTCCTCCTTTCGTCGAGCCGCCTCTACTCGCCTCAATCTCGAGGCTGAGTTAGATTCATTGTGCGCTGCCGCATCCTCTTCCACCTCCTCGGTCCCATCCTCTTCCATTTTCACTCACCCACGTTTCCTCGCACTTAAGAGTAACGTGGCCGCCATCCTCTGCATTCTCACCCACGTTCACAGACCACCTCCACCCACACCACCACCTTCACCACCACCTTCCCCCCTTGATGATCTTCACCCCCACCTTCACATTCATCCATTCCCACCACTTCCTTCACACACATCGTTTCCATTCCCTCCACTTCACCTCCGCTCACGACCACCGCCGTCACCTCCACAGATCCATCACCGTCCACTTCCCTCACCGCATATGTGCGTCGCAAGAAATTGCAGGTGCGATCTCAATCACTTCCCCCACCATCCTCTCCACCACATACCCACGTACCTCTCCCATCCACCACCTCTTTGGTAGCCATTTCACTACCACTCACGATCACCACCTCCAATCCACCCATTATTCACACCTCCACCACACCCACCCATCCATCACCTCGACCACTTTCTCCACTTCTCCGCACTCCCATCACCTCTCCCGTCCCATCCCCCACATCTTCTACCGAGGAGGACGAGGATTCGTCCTCTCCTGCATTTTGATTTGTCTCTTTCTATTTTCTGATTTTCTCCTTGCATATTTCTGCATTTTCATGATCATATCATTTCGCTAGCATTGTCATGTCTAGCTTGGGGGAAGTCGTTTTCTTTGTGTGTTGTCGTGTGATGTTTTTATGTGTGCTTGTTTATATATGTCGTGTGGTGTGATTTTCTATCTTTTACTTTCTGTTTATATATCGTGTGGTGTGATTTCCTTTATTTTTCAGTTTCGTTTGTGTGTTTTTCTTATTTTTCATTTCTTTTTGAGTCGGTGCATATTCCCCCCCATTTTCATTACCCTCCCGTATTTACTTCTATTGCATTGAGGGCAATGCAAGTTTCAGCTTGGGGGAGTCGCACTTAGTGCGTCATTTGTGTCTTTTTCTTCGTTTTTGAGTCGTTTTCTTCGTGTTTTTCTTTTTCTTTTTCTTCTTTTTAATCTCTTTCTCCTAGAAATGACCCCTATGATGAATCGCCACAAAATCACACACACACCTAGCATGGCTTCGATTTTCACTTTCACTAACCCTAGAAGCCGAGTCCTCTTGCATTTCATGCATCGTGGGTCCACTTGCTTTTATATGAGTCATGTGTCATGCTTAGCTATTTGGTGTGCTTCTACTTTGTGATTTAGATTTATATACCTGTCCTAGGAATGACTCTTAGATTATCATGCTTCGATTTGAATATGCGGTATTTGCTTTCCATGTCTGCTTCTATATGCATGAATATATATATATATATATATCGTATGCTTCATTTCACATGTGTCGGGATTCCACAACTAGGACTAGGATAACGCATTTAGCCTATGCTCTGATTAGCGAAAAATTCTCCTTTGCCCAAGAGTTTAGAATCCGATTTCTTTTTTATTTTACTTGGTGCAAACCCCCTCGTCGTGTACCGTTCTCCCACTTGGGAGAGTACACACTTGTATATACCCCAAAATCCAAAAATCCAAAAAAAGAGAAAAGAAAAACCCAAAAAAGGAAAATAAAACGAAGGAGAAAAGAAAGAAAAGAAAGAAAAGAAAAAAATATATGTGTATAGCCAAAAACCCAAAAAAATACATACATCCAAAACCCAAAAAAAATGCGTGTGAATATTTTCCTACCTACCGAGAATAAAGGGAAGGCGAGAGTTTGTACCGAGTATTCTTCTCCACATCATCTCAACCCCCATCGTTTTCGAAAACACTTGGAATATGGACTTTCTAGCTATTATCTAGGCAATAGTGAGGTGATCTCCTAGTTCCTAGCTGTGGAGTCCTCGATGCATAATACGTTTCTATTCTTATACTCTTCTCATGCATGCTTGAGCTACTATTCGCTGCTTATTCTAAATCGAATCGATATTTGGGTCTTTCCTTGGAGTTGTGTATATGGAGCTTATTGCACAATGTAGATAGTGACACCGACTGCTAGCACACGACCACACTCACTCGCACTTCACCGCGTGGGCCCACGACACTTGTCTGGACTCGTTTTCTTTGGTTTAGTGTGGTGATTTTTCGTTTGCTCGCTTGGTGTGGCGTTTTTGATTTTCTTGGCCCTAATGGGCGATTTAGGATTTCGATTTCTCTTTTTCTCTCTTTCTCTCTATTTTCTCCCTCCGAGCTCCTACTCTCACTCATCTTCCTCGAGGACGAGGAAGGGTTCAGCTTGGGGGATTTTGACGTGTGTGTATATTTTACATATCCACGCACGCCTTCTTTGTGTTTTCCCCGTGTTTTCCGTCGTCCCGTATCCATTTTCTCATGTTTTCTAGTTTTCTTTCACTTTTCCGTGTTTGTGTGTGTTTGCAGGAGTTTGCCAGTATAGGGGACACATAACGAAGATATCATAAGTCCCCGGAGCAACGGGAGGAGTCACGCGTGATCCAGGGGGTCAAACGACCAAGATTGCCACTTTTTAGCCCCCACCCGATCGGTTGGACACAGCCAACCGATCGGGTGATGCATGCGTGCACGACCCAGACAGCAGCTGAAGCAATGTGAGCACCAACCGACCGGTTCGATGTCCGGTTCAACCCGACAAACTTCTCGGGAAATTGGAGCTGAATTCCAACCGATCGGGTGATATTCACCCGATCGGTTCATCTGTAGCCATTTCCTCCAACAGACGATCCGGAGAGCTCACCTGACGGCTCGCTAACCGTGCAAAAACGTCTGAAGTTTCTGTCTTTTGGGCGACATTTCCAACCGATCGGTTGATTTATCAACCGATCGGTTCACCTGATGGGCTCAATATCCAAACGACGAGCAGCTTTTGCCAACTGATCGTGTCGCGTGAGCCGGTGAAGTTTCTGAAGACCACCGTCGAAGAACGAAGCAGATCACCCGATCGGTTGATACTTCAACCGATCGGGTGAAGTCATTTTCTAGATATATTAGCCCTAGGTTTTCAGAAACCAGGGCTGTTGTATTTTCTGTCTTTTCTCTATTGTGATGGCTAGAATTTTCTTGTTATTTGTAAGTGTTCCGATCTTTATGAAACTTTGATATTATCTTAATTGCATTGCTATTACTCCATTTCAATCCCCTGATTATTATTCAATGGTCTATTTTCATTTTGATTGTTTTTTAGCTAATATGTGTGAGAAGTTTCCCAATCTGGGATTTTGGTGGAAACCCCTTCGTGGGTACTCCCTAATACGTCCATAGGACTAGGAAATCGATAGGGATTAGGAATCTATTGGTTACACGGGGTGTTTCATTGTCATCGGCGGGAAAAAGACTGCCTTTGACCGTTGGGTCAAGGGGGAATAAACTTGGCGGTTGACTCCCTAGCCGTAGCTCACGCCCTTAGCGTAGGCTTCGAATCCTAGTGCGTGGGAATGACAGGATTAGATTTTGGGAGTTATCGTTGCGAGCTTAGTGCTCCCAGAGTCGGTCAGTGTTAATGGACATGGGAATGCCCCCTGACTGAAACTGGGTAGTCCGGCGTATCATCCTGGGCACCGACCCGAATATCGGGCCCATGGGACGCTGGTATCACTCATAGAGGCAACGTCCCACCACTAAACCCTAATTCCGATCGTTATCCTATCCGTCGGCCGTATTAGCTAGAATCACATGATAGGGTGGAAACCGAAGTCCCAGGTTTCCTTTTACATTGTTTAACCTCGTATCTACAATTCGTGACAACCATCTATCGATTCGGGCTAGCTCACCCATCGGGTGAACCGGTTCCTTTCTGACTCAAGCACAACCACGCCTCCCTGTGTTCGACCCCCAAGCCACACTACAAAACCGTGTGCTTGCGGTTATAAATATTTAAATCTGGTTTCCCCAATCCCATAGCATATTGCATGCACACATTTAGGGGACGTCACCAAGCGTGCAACAGACGACTCCAAATTCTTTCCAAAAATGGCCTTCAGCATCGTCGACCGAGTCGGTGACTCGTCGAGCAGTAGGTTGCTCGGTCGGTTGCTCGGTCTGAGCAGATGTATTGCTCGATCGAGCATGACAGTAAATTGCGCTCCTCCAAAATCATCACTCTGTCTGCATGGGCCGAGTCAGCTCTGCTCGGTCGAGCAGATAGCTGACTCGGTCGCTGAAGAAGCTGCTCGGGTCGTGCAAGAAATTAGTCGGGCGTAGGAATTAAAGGCTGCTCGACCGAGCACCATGAGTGCTCGGTCCGAGAAGGCTACGTATCTGCTTCCTTCATCATTTTGCATCTGCTCGGTCGAGTCGCATGGGAAATCCTTGCTGAAGCTGCTGAAGTTCCTCCTCTCCTCTTGCCCTCTCCTCCACTCCTCACATGGCTCCCAAAACTCGATGAACGCCTGTAGAGCTTCGCTAACGAGCTCACGGATGTGTCAGATGTGTCCTTACCCAGATCCGGTTCCAAATCGCTCCAAAATCCCTGAAAGTTCATAAAGCACTACGAAACCTGAATATAACGTTAGAAATGTGATATCGTAGGAAAATACGGGATTTGAATGCGAAAATGGCATGGAATGCGATGTCATGATGCTATGAAAAAGATGTAAAATATGGATACATCAAACTCCCCCAAGCTTACCTCTTACTCGTCCTTGAGGAAGACGAATACTAGGTATGCTGGGAGAAAAACAAAAAGAAAAAAAATAAAAAATAAAAAATAAGAATAAAAGAGAATGGAAGTGGATAAAAAATAAGAATAAAAGAGAATGGAAGTGGATGGAGGGTGCTAAGGTTGTTCGGTCAGATCTCAGGGCTAAGCAGTATATCACGATGCTCCGAATAGTAAAAATACATGCTAATGGCACTTTCAAGTTTTACAGATCATATGTCCAGCTTGCAATATAGACAAAAGATAGGGATCTACAAAAATAATGCCATCAACTCATATCAATCTCATTCAGTCCATAGAGTCTAATATAAAAGGAGTTGGCAATGCACTTTTCAATCACAGATACACATGGAGCATATAGAAATCACACAGCATGCAGTAGAGAATGGAAAGAGTCATGCTATTCAGTTGTTCATTTCGAGTCATGAAAAATCTCCAAAAACTAAAGTGTTTCATAAAGTTTAAATATTATCAAATCTCCCCGTTATGCACCGTCTCCACTCTAATTTCATACTCACTCATGTGATCAGTTGGTTCACCCCCCCAAGCTTAGCTTGAGGCATCACATCTAGGAATAGGATATGTAATTTTTCATCTTTTTCCCAGTATAAGTGATAGCTTCTAATGAAAGTATAAAAACGATTTTATTCCTTTATTTTCTTTCTTTTTTTCTTTTCTTTTTCACACATATATATACACATTTATTTTTCTTTCTTTGTTTTTTTTCATTTCATTTAGAAGCTATACTATTTCCATTTGAGATTTTTGGGAAGTGAGATGCGGTAAGGGTAGCTGTGGGAGTGAAACCAACTGATATGTAGAGAACTGTGAGGTATGTGGAGAAGGAAAATAATGAATATCTCAGTTCACTCATAAGAGGTGCACAACAGTTTAATAAGATAATACTCTAACTAAACTCATAACTAGCATGTATATTTTCATTCATATATATGAACACTGAAAAAGCATGCAGTAATAGGCACAATGACATCAAACATGTAAACAGAAGTGAATAAGATATAAAGCAGATGCTCCAAGTGTTCTAGTGATGCATAAACCTAGGTGCATTACCCAACATAGCGCATACTAGATACTAATTCATGCATTTGATTTTCAATTCATTTCAGGCATTAAATCAGACAGATCGGCAAAAGAATATGTACGCATATAGAAAGTAAAACTGAAACTACCCTAATAGCATATCATCAGATAGTAAGCATCGTGAGTAACTACTAAGGCTACGAGAAGTATCATCATGCAGAACATCCTTAGTATAAAAAAGGGTGGATAAAATAGCAAAATGAAAAGAGGGATGCATGCATGGTAAGATACAGAAAACATGATCTAGAATGAGAAAAAGGTAAACTAAAAAGCTGAAAAAGGGAGGAAAATGTAAGAAGAAAAATGAAAAATAAAGCGGTAGTGCTCATCCCCCAAGCTAAACCCAGCAGTGTCCTCGCTGCTGAGAAAACGCTGGTAGGCGGGAGATGATGCTAAATAGGGTGGGTGGGTGGGGGAATATAAAATAAAAAGTGTGCAAAAATAAGTAAAAACATGACATGATGCAATGAGGAAGAAAAATGATGCATGTGTGGATCCTCCCGCAAGCTATCTAAGATCAGGGCCCCGAACAGACAGATGGTCACAATAAAATATGAGGGAGGCAAAAACGGGTAGGGACAGCATCAAGCAGAGGAACCACCCTCTGGGGGTGGTGATGGGTCCCTATGCTGTGGAACAGGTGATATGGGTGGATCTGGCTAGAACTCAGTAGGTTGGTCAGTTCGCCAATGCCTAACTAGGTTGCAGAGGCGCGGTAGGTCCTGTTCAACGGACTGTCTAGTAATGCTGCCTCCTTGACCTATGAGTATGAGCATAGCCATGAACTGATCGCCCTGGTCAGCGTCACTGAAGGTAACGTCATAAAATGTGTCGTGGATCTAAAGAGGCTCAGGGGGGAGTGGGGCAGTGGGTGGCAGAGTGGAAGTGGCGGATGATTTGCCAACAGTGTTGGTTTGAGTGGGCGAGCGTGTACGACGGGTACGCCGAGTAGGCCTAGGGTTTGGTGTGCCGGTGTTGGTGGGTCTAGCACGGCGAGGTGGCATCGTGCAAGCGGTATAAAAGAGTGCGGCAGTATGTAAAGTAAATAGGGGAACGAATGTACCGACTAGAATGAGATGGCATTGCGATCAGTCACGTGATTGCCGCTGATCTAGAGTGTCCCCCAAGCTGCTCCTAGACGTGTCTTCTGACGTAGGCAAATCGTATCTGAAATAGAGACAAGAAAAATGTCAGTAAACATAAAAAATAGGGGAAATGCTGACTTGGGTTAGCTCGACCGAGCAGCTATACTGCTCGGTCTGAGCTGTGCAGCTCGTTCGAGATTTCTGAACGAGCAGATCTGCAGCTCGGTTAGATCGGCCGTTCACTGCAGTAGAGTAGATTAGCTACTCGGTCGAGCACCATAAGTGCTCGAGCGAGCATCGGGGAAGCTAGGGCAGCGACGACGTGGAGATATCAGGGGGGGTTTGTGCGGTGTGATGAGAGGGGAGGGGGTAATGGCGGAGGAGGGTTGGGGGGAAAACGTGGGGGGATTCAGATGTGGGCGGCGCCGTCGGCGGATGCGGCGGCAGCGGCGGCGGCGGTCGTCGTCGATTAGGAAAGAGGAAAGGGGAGGGGGAAAGGGGGGGGGGGGAGAGAGAGAGAGAGAGAGAGAGAGAGAGAGAGAGAGAGAGAGAGAGAGAGAGAGAGAGAGAGAGAGAGAGAGAGAGAGAGAGAGAGAGAGACGGAGTGAGAGGGAGAGAGAGGGGGGCTGACCGGAGAATGAGGCACAGGAGGCGGCGGCTGTGGGTAACTCTGGAGGAGGAGGCGGCGGCTAGGAGTTGTTGACCGGGTCGAGTGGAAGGGGTAGCTCGGGGGTTGCTTAGGGTATGACGAGTAAGGGTGAGGGTTAAAGGGTGGTTTAGGGTAAAAATTAAAACTTGAACCTGATTTTAAAAATAAGCCCCGAAATCAACCACAGCTGAATCGAACCGAGCAATAAGATTGCTCGGTCGAGCTAGCTACAAGATAAATTGAGATATAATTCAAATACTCCCTTCAACTTGCTCAGTCGAGCAGGCTATTACTCGGTCAAGCAGGAAACCGCTCAGACCGAGCTGCTACTGCTCAGACCGTGTAGACAGAACGTCGTTTTCTCCAAGCTTTGATGAGCCTGTTCTACTCGACCGAGCAGTCAGATGCTCGGTCGGGTCGATGTCTGCTCGGACCGAGCAAATGCTGCTCGGGCCGTATAGATAGAGTGATGATTCTCTTTTGTTTGGGCGACCCTGCACTGCTCGAACGAGCAGTCGAATGCTCGGTCGAGTCGATAGCAACTCGGATCGAGCTGATGCTGCTCGAGCCGTGCAGGCAGAGTGATGATTTGTCCCTATTTTTCGTGTCTGCACTGCTCGACCGAGCAGAATGGCTGCTCGGTCGAGCCTCCTGTGTCCCCTTTTAGCTCCTTTTCGTTGGTTTTCTCTTCAAGTATGCTGCTCTTCTTCTGCTCTCTTCCATTTAAATCGTCGATTTACGTGCCCCTTCGTGTTCAACCTGTGGAGAAGAGGAACTCATCAAATTTTTATGGTTTTATATTTTTACGAGAGATAAAAACATTTTTGTTTGGTTTTCTCAAATAAATAAAGTAAAAATAAGAAATTGAAAAAGAAAATTCAAGATCTAAGAGATTGTGTTGTCTCCCAATAAGCGCTCATTTTTAGTTATGAGCTCGACTCCCTTTGATTTATCAATTGTCGTTTGGTACGCGTGGAATTCGTGCGTCGTTCTTACCGATGACGCAATCCGGTGGTATTTGATATTCGCCTACTTCAAGCTTCTCCATCGTGTAGCCTATGGCCTCCGGTTCTTCACGATTCGAAGAACGATTCAAAAGCTCCTCATCCAACACTCGGATGTAGGTGACGACCGCTTTGTGGTAGGTTGGGTCGCCGTCATCGTCATACATGTTCTCACTGGGTCCTTCATGACCCCATCAGAAGTGAAATCTTCTACAGCTTCATCTTCCAGGAGCTCTAAATAGCTAGCCCCTTCCTCATGAGCACGCTCTCTCATTGGCTTCTGCAGCTTGAATTCAGCTTCGATGTTCCCTACGTTCAGCGAGAGAGTCCCTTCTCAGACATCAATCAAAACACCGGCCGTCGCCATGAATGGGCGGCCAAGTATAAGCTGGGTGCTCCCTCCCTCGGGCATGTTCATAATGACAAAGTCAACGGGAACACATAACCCAAGGGGTATCTGGAGAATAATATCTCTGGCTATGCCCACCGGGTAAGTGATCGAATGGTCTGCAAGCTGGAAGGACATTTTCGTCGGCTCTAGTTCTCTTTCGGTTTGCAATCTCTCAAATATAGAAAGGGGCATCAAACTGATGCTAGCCCCTAGATCAATCAAAGCTCGACTGATGGGCATCCCTCCGATGGAGCACGGAACGGTGAAGCTCCCCGGATCTGGCAGCTTCTGGGGAAGATGATTCTTTATAATGGAGGTGGAGTCCTCCATGAGCTTTATCTCTTAGTGCTTCCTCTTCCCTGTGATCAGATCTTTTAAGAACTTGGCATAGATGGGGATCTCCGTGATAACATCCATGAACGGGATATTTAACTGGATTCCCTTAAGCAACTCCGTGAATTTGGAGTATTTCTTCTTCATCTTAGCCAAAGCCAGCCTCTGTAGATATGGCAGGGGAGGTCGGCTAGCTTTGTTCTTTGCAGCATCAACAGGAGGCAGCATTGTAGTACGTGTGATGGATGGTGGGTCTGCCTTCTTCTCATTATTTGTAGGCTCTTCAGTAGCCTCCTCTTTATGACTGTCATCAACGGCTTCTTCGGAAATGACTCTCTCCTTGTTCAAAACTGGGATCATGATGGGGTCAGTCGTCCGTCCTCCACGTGTGGTAACAGAAACCACATCATTCGCTTGGGCCCTCAGATTTGGCTCTTGTTGCAAGGGCAACCTCCCTTGGTTCTTCAAAATATGGGACATCTGTCCCCTCAGTTCATCTAGTAAAGTATTTATGTTCTTGAACTAGGCGGAAGTGTCCTGGTTGAACCGGGCTTGACCACTCATAAAAGTCTCCAATGTGGCCTCCAGGTTGGACCGAGGCTGATTTGGCGCATAGCCCTGCTGAGGCGGCCGGTTGAATTGATAACCTGGCGGTCGATAAGGCCCAGCTGGCCTAAACCCACTCTGTTGCTGACTCTGTGGCTGCCCATGTTGGTGAGGAGGGGGTGGCGGTCTCTGAAATTGTGGAGGTTGCAATCATCCACTTGGATTCCTATAAGAGAATCCCGAATGATTCCGAGTAGCCGGGTATTGCCATTGATTTTATCCCTCTCCTTGGACGTACTGCACAGATTCTGATAATTCAGCACCATCATATTGTGCCTCACTAGGAATATAACCTTGATCTGCATAATCCTCTGCGGGATGATAAGCAGAGGTGTTGGTGGATGCAGGGATGGAATCCAAGCGCTGTTCAATTCTGGCCACCTGCTTGCACAAATTCTCAATGTGAGAGTCCAAAGGCTGGCAACTTTGACCTTGGGGGTCTGGGTCACAATGGTTCGTTCTTCACTCCATTGCTGATTATTGGCTGCCATATGCTCCAGCAGATCTATAGCTTCTTCAGGAGATTTGTCGAGTAAGGCGCCCTGCGCCGCAGCATCTATTATCATCTTGGTGCTGGACTTCAGCTTGTTATAAAAACTCTGCACCAAATCCCAAGGCTGGATCCCGTGATGAGGGCATTGATGTTGGAGGTCCTTGAACCTCTCACAGGCCTCATAAAGAGACTCTTGTAGGAGCTGTTTGAAGTTTGAGATTGCTCCCCGGATCCGCACTGTCTTTGAGGGTGGATAGAACTTATCCACGAAGGCGAGTGCCAGCTTCTCCCATGTGGTGAAATGGTTGGAAGGATAGGCCTGTAGCTAGTACAAGGCTTTATCCCTCAGGGTGAATGGGAAAAGCCGCAGCTTGACAACATCATCACTCACATCCTTAGCCTTGAAAGTGTCACACTTTGCAAGGAAAGTATCGATGTGGTGGTTGGGGTTCTCGTGAGGATGCTTGTGAAAGGGATCCTGCTGCATCAAATTTATTAGCCCCGTTTTCAGCTCAAAGCTCGCCACCGCCAGTTGTGGTCTAAGGATAGATGAGTTGTTTCCAAATGTCAGCTTCATATGGTCCCTGATGGACCCGGTGCAAGCACGAGGAGTATTATTGTCTGCCATCTGGGCAGAGAGAGATGGATTTTTGCTTGAGGCCCTCAGAGCCCTTGCCGTTTTCTCGATCTCGGGATCGAACAATAGCTCTCGATTAAATGCCCCGAAGCGAGTGTTCATGCACCAAAATAACTCAGATAAATACCATTAGTAGCATGATAATAAACAAAAGAATAAAAATGGTGGAGAGATAAGGAATGATTAGAGTCGCTAGGAAACTTCTCAAAGTAAAAATAAACTGAGATAACACTATTACCGTCCCCGGCAACGGCGCCAAAAACTTGACGCACCCAAAACCTACACCTAGATTCCACCCGGCGGTGTCACGATCGCCAGGCGTGGTATGGCCCCTAGGTGTCAATTCTGGGCTCTATCTGCAAGCGGACGGTGTCAAATTATAGTATAAAAGATATCGAATCCCACAGGGACGGTGACAGTGTAGTTGAGTTCTCAGCTTACTTTTATATCTCAAAGTGAGATAGCTATCGGGTTGAGAGAATTGGTTTTAGTATCGTTGTTGATTTAATAATAAAAAGGGACTAGAGCGTTAGGGATCACCGCTAAAACCATCAGGGATCGACGTTGGAATATAATCCTTACGTTGCATTAGGGTTAGTGGATTAATCTCCCAATTCGTACCACTCTCGTGGGTTAGAATTGCGAGGTATTTCAGTGGCGCTCGTTGACGCAATAGCGGTAGCCGTCAACGTAGAGATATAGTTCGTCGAGGGACCCCCTCAAGGCACGAGCCGGGCATGGTCACTAGCCTTGGTTGGATTCACCAATTTCCCTATTCGAATCCTAAAGATACCCCGTAAGAACATCAATTCCACAGACCGTGGGCATGATCTCAGTACGGGTTATCCTAGGGATACGGTAGGATCGACCCAAAATACTCCCATTTTATCCCCAATTCAACCTAGGGATCCAGATCTACATCTCCCCCTAGGGTCTTAGGGCTAACCCATCAACCCTAGAAAAGACTACTCACTCATGACAATATTAACGAATAAAAACACAATTTTTAGGGAAGAAAACATCATAGCAAATTGATAAAAAATAGATTGAGAAACTTATAGCGAGTAATAGATCTCAAGAGAAAACAAGATTCCAGAAACACAATAGTAGCAAATAGCCTTCCCAAAAATTTAATCCAATAATCTTCAAGAAATTTATTTAGATCTAACAAGTTTTTCTCCCTAATCTCCTCTCCAAAAATTAATTCAAAAACTAAGAAATGAATCGCCTCCCGAAACGCTGTCGCAGCCTCCACTTCACTTCGCCAAGCATGCAACAGACGGCTCCAAATTCTTTCCAAAAATGGCCTTCATCATCGTCGACCAAGTCGGTGACTCGGTCGAGCAGTACGTTGCTCGGTCGGTCGCTCGGTCTGAGCAGATCTACTGCTTGACCGAGCATGACAGTAAATCGTGCTCCTCCAAAATCATCACTCTGTCTGCACGGGCCGAGTCAGCTATGCTCGATCGAGCAGATAGCTGACTTGGTCGCTGAAGAAGCTGCTCGGGCCATGCAAGAAATTAGTCGGGCGTAGGAATTAAAGGCTGCTCGACCGAGCACCATGAGTGCTCAGTCCGAGCAGGCTGCGTATCTGCTGCCTTCCTCATTTTGCATCTGCTCGACCGAGCAGCTCCTCTGCTTGGTCGAGTCACCTGGGAAATCATTGCTGAAGCTGCTGAAGTTCCTCCTCTCCTCTTGCTCTCTTCTCCACTCCTCCCATGGCTCCCAAAACTCGACGAACTCCTGTAGAGCTTTGCCAACGAGCTCACGGGCGTGTCAGATGTGTCCATACCCAGATCGGGTCCCAAATCGCTCCAAAATCCCTGAAAATTCATAAATCACTACGAAACTCGAATATAACGTTAGAAATGTGATATCGTATGAAAATACGGGATTTGAATGCAAAAATAGCATGGAATGCGATGTCATGATGCTATGAAAAAGGTGTAAAATATGGACACATCACTATATCGTTAATAATTAAATTTAAATAATTATATAAATTATTTAGGGGTATTAGAAGGCACTCGCACTCACTAAAATAGGCTATGACTAAGTTGATACTACAAGATATTTTTTATAAATGATTTTGAAGCCAATTTGATATTAAAATCCTGACCAACTATAATAAAATACTTTTGATTTAAGAAAATACGTAGCATATGAATATACGCGTACTGATGGATACCGGTCGTCACACGCGGTAAATAGATCTTGAAAATCTATGGTTTATATGGACCAATATGGACACTATATAATGGATGCCATAACACCGCTAACTCTTTAAGAGTTATCTCACTACAAGGCAGTATTCTTATATCTGACCTTGCGCATAATAATTATAAGATCACGCCCGAAGTCGTGACTTAAGTGAGAAATATATTCGCACAGTAATTGCTCAACTGACCTATGTTTCTTCTTCCACAAATACTTAAAGAAACTTACAAAGTTTCAAAGTATGTTTGGTTAAACGAAATCATTAATGTTTGTATAGCAAACTTAAGAGAAAGAAAAATGGCATTAAAGCCATACTTGAGTACTTAAATAAACATTCAAAAGTCTGAAGATATACAACGAAATAAATGTTAAGTGGAAAAGTGGAAGAATAAAAACAAGGTCTAATACAAAGGGAAAGGGAAGATGTGACATAGTTCGAAGAGGAATAGCAATGGCAAAAGCCATCCACCACCACATGGACAAAACTTTGAAATCAGACTCACTGTTGAGGACCCATACAAGTTATGGGTGGCCTTGGATGAACGGTATAAACATCAAGAGCATGTTATGAGTGGGCAAACCTGAGACTGCATCACTTTAAGTCCATAATTGAGTACAACTCAGCCTTTTTTAGTATCACCTCATGCCTGAAGTTGTGTGATGAAAAAGTCTCAGAAGATCGCATGCTGGAAATGACGTACATGTTTTTCCATGTAAAGAATGCGATACCGATGCAGTAATACCGTGAACGAAAGTTCACTAAGTATTCTGAGATGCTTGCCTACCTATTCATGTCAGCAAAATAATAGAACTTCTCCTTGCAACTCATAACATGTGGCCACCTGGCAAATGCTAGTCAAATATAAAAATTGGCACAAACCTAGCTATTGTTTACTTAGCTATTCCCTGAGCACACATCAAACTATAAAACTTGTTACCATAACATAATTATCAGGAGTATTTTCTTGTAGTATATATGCGTTTAAATGCATAATCACAATATTTCTTATTGATGAATATCATGCTTTTTATGCATTTTATTTTACTGCAAATGGTTTGCTATAAATATTTGCCAAACAATTATGGATATTTTTATTATACAAATTATACCTCATGACATATGCTATAGAAAGAATTTTTATCCTTATGATAGTCAAAGCAATCTATTTGGGACGTCTAAAATTGAGGATCAGGAATAGCAAACCTGAATACTCCTAAAAATAAAAGGAGGATGCCATGTACTCTCTGAAACTTTTAAAGTTTCAAAAGATATTCGTCAAAATGAAATCCTTAATAGCATAACTCAAGAAAAATGGCATGAAGACTATACTTGAGACTTCAAATAGACTTTCAAAAGTAATATGCTATACAAAGAAAAATAAAAAGAGAAAGCATATATACTTGAGCACCTAAAGTGCCCAGAACGACCAAGTTTTTAAACTTTGGTATGTTATATTTAGTCACCCCTAGATTAATGATGAAAGACATCATTAACCAATCCTATAAAATTAAAGAACCCAAAGATTCTTCAAAAGAGTGAAACCTTCATTGTCACATTCAAAAAGGAAAAATGATTACGAGAGCATCTCCATTCACGTGGACATTAACTCTCTTCACTTCCTCAAAAGAATACCTTTAGGCCTATAAAATAATAAGACATTAACTCTCTTCACGAGATCATCTCCATTCACGAGATCATCTCTATATTTACTATCATCATTAAAATAATAATACCTTTAGGCCACTTGAGAGTATTTGAGGGATAAAAGTGGACTTATCCACTCCCTACATAGGGCTGATAATGTACCTTAGAGTACGCATCCATATATCCTCTAAAAATGGTCATTTTCAAACCTATTATCCAACCGCAGTCCAGCTTTTTCAAAGTAAATAGGACACATTACTGAATGGCAGGAACATTGGATAACACTGGGAAATCAAACAGAATTTGCAAATGGAATAATGTCGAACACCCTGAAGTTTGTGTTTATACCCAAAAATGGTTTTATAAATAAATAATTAAAATGATTTAAACAGATTACTCGTCCGTTAAAAATCCAGTTGTTGGTGACTGCAAGGGGACATGCAATTACACTGCAAACTATCAAAACGCCTCCTTAGAATTTCTTTATATGAGCCTGATCACCTCATATAAAGAGTTTCTGAGAACCCCTAACAGGGGAATCGTTTAGAGCACATATTATAGATTGTGCCATGATGTGTACACATCCCCATAAGCCATAAAAAATGCCATCTTAGAACTATTTATCGGAAGTAGTTACCCCAGATAAATAGATTCCGAGCACTCCAAAAATGGGAAGCATTTAGAGCACATCTCATATATTATGCCTTGATGGGTAATCATATAAAGAACCGATAGTGAAGATTTGATCCTGAAGATCCTTCACATTCAAATCTCTTTAAATGCCCAGTATTAGGACCAACATGGCTATTACCATCATTCCTGAGCCTGAAGCCCAGTTGACCATTTCAAATAACATGATTCGTGATGAGATCCTGAAGGTCCACACTTATGAAACTGTTAAACAGTTCTCAAACATATTTTTGACAAACCAAATATTTTCAAAATCACACATCCCTGCTGCTAAAAATCTAGCTAGGATTGACATACCAAAAATAATGGATGCAATCAACCAGCAGCATAAGTCAATGTTTCTAAATTAAAATAAAAGGACATACCACGAGGCTCCAAAGAGAAAACTCCTGGAGACCTTTAAACAATACCACCATATGAAAGTAAGCTCATCTCCATATCCTCTCCCTTTCTAAAAAAGAGAAGAATCTGAAATAAATTGAAATATTATTGAATAATGTACGAGATGGGGGAGGTGTTTGGATAAAAACACACGTGTTGACAATTACTCACATTTCTTTTTGACATTTAAATGATAATTATAAATATCTGTCCACACTTCGTTTCCTGAAGCAAACATAGAGATTGGAAAATAATGTGGAACGCGGCAATAATAAGTAGAGCTGGACTCACTTATGAAATGTGAAGTGTTTGGACCTGAAGTCCTGATATCAAAAGATATCAAACCTGTGGGCTAAATGAATATTGTATAAACACAAATATAAATAAATAAAACCATATCCTATAACTAACATGCTATAGCTTAAAGGCTTATTTCACTAAAACCATGAAGTAATCAAGTAAGATAAGCTTGACTCACTTGCAAAATAAATAAAACTGATGCTTCAGGTTCCCTGGTTATGTTTGCGAAATTCCTGCGATGGGTAAAGGAACATTTGGTTTTTGCTTCTATGGATGTTGTGACAGCATTACCTTATGGATTTATTCCTAATTTCTTTCCTTGCCTAAATAGATTTTGAGACGTCTATTCTATAAAATATACAAAATAAAAACCAAGAAAGTTCCTTATCAAAAGGTTGTCTTTGATAAAGGTTGTATTTGCATCTTTAAAAGAGCAAATAAACAAATTTGAGATTATATCTTCAAATGAGTCAAATCTCGTCGGATCTACTAAAGAGAAATCCGAACTATCTGTGTAAGCCTAACTATCAAATATGATATGTAAGACCTAGGCAAAAATCTTGGCTTACAGAATAATCATCCAGAAGATGAAAACATCATCCATAAGATGAATTATCATCCAAAAGTTGAAAAAAATCATCCAGAAGATGAAAAATCATCCAGAAGATGAATGGTCATACAGAAGATGAATTATCATCCAGAAGATGAAAATATCATCCAGAAGATGAAACCATCATCCAGAAGATGAATGGTCATCCATAAGATGAATAATCATCTAGAAATTGAAAACATCATCCAGAAGATGAAATTATCATCGCGAAGATGAAAACATGTGACATTAAACTTCACACACCCGAAGTTGATAAAGAAACATGGACAATTGCAATCCACTAAATACACCTATTGGTTGTATGGATGCACATTACGACCCTTTTCGTTCGCTGGAAGAGGGAAAGGATATCCTAGGTCCTGAAGTGCCTTACTTGAGTGTTTTATGTACACTCCTTTAAATGGCTAACTGCATGCATCTCTAGAGAGCGTTGTCAGTGAATCTATTAGCCAGTTATAGTGCAGCGCCTGCAGTGCACCACTGGACCGAAGATACGTAGCTTTTGCGCTACCTCTAAGGGTCAAGGATCATCCTCCATGTTAAATGTATTTGTAGATACATGTTATCGATCATCGCGATGACTACCACAAAGGAACGACCAACTCCTGGAGATTTGCAAAGCATGCTACTAAGGCAACATCAATCCTACCATTCCGAGAAGAACATCACTCAAGAAGCAAATTAAGAGTATGCATAGCTACGCTCTGAAGTACCTCACAGACATAGTGACGACTAGGTTAGAGACTAGAGACTTGGAGATATCTACCTGATGGGAAATTGAATCCCACCCCTAAGTGGTTTTGATGATGAGCACACCAAATAATGTTAGTGTACTAACTACACTACAACTCAAGTGTGCAGGTTGTGTGAACGGTGACTTTACGCATACTCCGAAGAAGCTCAACCACACTCGAAAGACGATGACGAATTTTCTAGTTCTACATCAAGCACAAGATGAAGCTCGTGTTCAAGCTTAATGAAGAAGGACATCAAAATTCAGGAGAAGCACGCATCAATTTCAATCATCTAAACGGCTTACTGAAGATCTTGTCTTAGTCTAAGTGTGTGAGTTTTTTGTCTCTTAGGATTATGTCAAAGCCAAAGTAGATATCTCACACACACAAATGATTTCGAAGAAACATGTTTTAAATGTTTTTAAAATTCTTATTAACTCTTGAGAGCAATAAGCTAGGCAATCTATTATTAGTAGTCAACCTCCAATACACCCAAGAGTTGATTACATCGTTACTTGCTGAGTTTCAGAGAAAATTGCTCTGGGAGTCGACTACCAGAGGATGGAGTCGACTACCAGCTAGAAGAAGAATTTCTACTGAAATTATCTGGGAGTCGACTACCACTCTGAGGGAGTCGACTACCATCTTTCATTTTCCAACGACTCTACTTCCTGATTTCGCTCAATTTCCATATCTGCTTGAGCTGAAAGTCAAATCGTATGAAATTCAAATTCTTCTCTTGAAACCTATAAATAGACCCCTTGAGATCATTCTAAACACATCAAGATCATTAAGTTCTCTATTCTCTATTATGCTAAAATTCTAAAAGATCTCTCGTTCTATTTGCTCTCATCACTATAGCCAACTCTGTTTTTAATCTCTGATCTCTAATCCCATTCTGAAGTTATTATTTTTGAGATCTAATTTTTGTTTGGCTAATTTTTAAAGTTGTTTTTAAAATCCTTGTTCTTAAATTTCAATTCTTAAAGGATTTTTGAAAAACAAACGATCCAAGATCACAAAGAATCATCTTATATTTTTGTGTGATCTAAAGATCGATTTGAATTCTTTTTAGCCACGTAACACATTTGTTATATTTACTTTGGCTATAGAATTCTGGGTGTAATCCAAACTCCACTAATTTTTGTGGTGAGTTGGAAACTTGTTTTGATTTGTGGATTCCCTTTGTTGTAAGGAACAGGAAAATCCTAGACTAAAGTCTAGGTGGTTGGAAATCCTGGTCAAGGCTAGCTGTTTGGAAAATCCTAACAAGTGAAGTTAGGTACTTGTATTGCTAAGGCAATAGTGGAAAATCTCATACCGGACTTGTCGGGGACTGGACGTACCCATGTTATGGGGAACCAGGATAAAAATCCTTGTCTTTATGTTTGTATTTTTCTGTGATTTTTTCTCTTTGCTCTAGCATTTTATTTTATCTGCTAACTATTGTATCTCTGTAATCTTTTGTTCATATTATTGCAATGTTAATTTATTTCCGCTGTGTAAAAAGATCAAATTTTGTATTAAGATCACTTGTTTGTAATCTTATCATTTTAACATCTCATCTTTCCGTAGAATTTGCACTAAAACTCTCTGGGAGTTGACTACCACTTTGAGGGAGTCGACTACATGCTGTGAGATCACCCTGTTAACATTCTTTATAAGATTACCTTGTTGATTAAGAACCAAGCGTAGATCACTCTACTTGGTTTCTTAGGTAACATTAGAAGGTTTTTAATTGTGCTAATCAACGAACGAAAAAGTTTAATATTTGCACAACACTATTCAACCCCTCCTTCTAGTGTTGTTTGCCATCTACATGATCCAACACTTGGTATCAGAGCAAGGTCAAAGGCGATGGCATCAACAACGTTATGTCCTCCCGAGTATAGTATTCATAAGCCACCAATCTTCGACGGCAACTTCTATCCTCAATGGCGAAGAAGAATGGAGATCTTCTTCGAGGCACAAGATCTAAAGTATGCAAGATCCCTTAGAGAACCATATGAGATTCCAACCATTTCTCAAAATCAATGGAATCCTGATCAAGAGGAAGCCTACTTCAAAAACGTAAAGGTAATGCATTTACTTTACACTGGTTTAACTGATAAAATGTTAGATCATGTAGAAGAGGCTGAAACCGCACACCAAATCCTCAACATATTGGATGAAAGATTTGAATCAAAGTCAAATGAGATTTAAACACCCATGGAGACAACCCAATCCAATGATGAAAGGCTTGGAGAAGAAATGTGCATGATGGCTCGTCAAGACGACAAAAATGTGGTTAGTGATTCTAGTTTCGATAAGGAAGATGATTTTGATATTGCTAGTGCATATGAAAATCTCTACAGAGAGTATGAACGATTGACAAAGAAACACAAAACCTTAGACAAAAAGCATAAGGCTTTTCATGAGGAACTTGATAATCTCAAGAACAAATTTGATTCTATTGCTAAAGAATATGAATCCATAAAATAGTGTTGTAATGATAATAAAGATTGGAAAGTCAAGTACGATAGATTAGTTTGTGATCATGATGCTCTGAAAGTTGAACATGTTTTATATGTCTCTACCTTGAATGATAAGTTCAATATTCTTGCAAAAGATATAGTTTCAAGCCAGCTCAAACATGATGAACTTGTTCTACGACTTGAAAAGGTTAAGAACAAACCAAATGTAAAAGCTACCTTATCTTGTATGCATGCATCTACTTCTTATAATAAATCTTTTCAAAATATTGTGCATAAAAACGTGAAACAAAATACATCTATTTACGGCAAAAATGATGATCATTATGATACATCGTATCACAAAGGTTCTCATCACAGTTATGTTACACACAATGCACATCATATACATTGTTCACATACATTTGCTAGAAATAATACTATTTGGGTACCAAAATATTTGAGCAATCATGAAAAGAATGTTTATGTTTCCACCATGTTAAATAGTATGCATATGAAATCAAATTCAAATCGAATTTGGGTTCCTTATAAATGATCCTCACATATATGCATCTATTATGGTATCCACATGCCTCATGTATATCTCTATTGATACCCAACGCTTATGATTTTACAAAATAATAGAAATTTTCATCTAACAACTCGGACCCAATCATAAGTGGGTACCAAATTCGTTCAATCATTTTCTTTCAGGACATGTAGATAATAGATAGCGGATGTTTCACACACATGACATGGAACACAAAATTACTTAGCTCTCTAAAAATGTATGATGTAGGAACTGTGACTTTTGGAGACAATAAGAAAGGTAAAATTATTGGCATATGTAGCATTGGCAATCGTTTGAAGCTACTCATCAAAGACGTAAGCTTGGTAAGTGGGCTAAAGCACACCCTGTTAAGCATAAGTCAATTATACGATAAAGGTATGAAATTTAAATTTTACTCTTGGCTGTTGCTTAGTCTATGACAAGGATATGAAAAACATTCTTGTTAAAGGTAGGCGAGTAGAAAACAATTATGTGCTTAGATTAAATGCGTACGATTCAAATGTCTGCTTGATTGTTTCAACAAATGACCCGTTGCTATGGCACAGACGTTTCGGTCATGTAAACATCAAAAACATGAATAAGATATCTAGGAAAGTTTTGGTGCAAGGACTTCCTAAATTAAATTTTAAATTGGATAAAATATGTGATTCATGTCAACTTGGCAAAATGCATAAAAGTACATTTAAGAGTATTGGAGCTCTTAGCTCGAATAGGCCACTTGAATTACTCCATATGGATTTGTTTGGCCCGACTAGAACTCCATCTCTTTATGACTCTAAATACGTATTTGTCATAGTTGATGATTTTACTCGATATACGTGGGTATTATTCTTAATTCATAAGAATGATGCCTTCTGTGAGTTCGAAATAGTTTTCACAAGAATTGAACGGCTCTACTCTTTGAAAGTTATTTCTTTAAGAAGTGACCACGGCTGTGAATTTGAAAATGAACATTTTAAAAGATTTTGTGAAGGACGAGGTATTTCTCATACTTTTGCTTTTCCTAGAGCTGCTCCTCAAAATGGGTTTGTTGAAAGGAAACATAGAACACTCCAAGAGTGTGCACGAACAATGTTGTGTGAAAGCAACCTTCCAAAAAGCTTTTGGGCAGAAGCTGTAGCAACTGCATGCTATATTCAAAACAAAGTTTTAATAAGAAAACCTTTTGAAAAGACCCCTTATGAGTTGTTGCTCCAATGAATTCCAAAAGTATCTTATTTCAGAGTTTTTGGTTGTAAATGCTATATTCTGAACACAAAAGATAACTTGGTTAAATTTGACACCAAAGCAGATGAAGGCATATTTATCGGTTATTCTTTGCGTAGTAAAGCATATAGAATCTACAACAAGAATACCGAAACCATTGTTGAAACCTTGCATGTAACATTTGATGAATCTGTTTCTTATAACGCTCATATTGATGATGATAATGTACCCATTGCACCTATTCCGGATGATGCACCTACTTCTGTCAATAACACTTCAAATTCATTACCGAAATCTTTTCCTGAAGTTACACATCACACACACACACACAAAAATCATTGGTGACATTGATGCAGGTATTAGAACTAGATCTCAAATAGAACTCAAGTTACATGTTTCTTTTGTTTCTAACATTGAGCCGAAAAAGGTAGATGAGGTTTTTGCAGATGAAGCATGGATTAAAGCCATGCAAGAAGAACTTCTCCTATTTGAGAGAAATCAAGTATGGGAGATAGTTCTCAGACCAGAAGATCGTCTAGTTATCGACACAAAATGGGTGTGCTGAAACAAACTAGACGAAGATGGAAATGTGGTAAGAAATAAAGCAAGATTAGTTGCACAGGGATATTCACAAGAAGAAGGTATTGATTTCAACGAAAATTTCGCTCATGTTGCTAGACTAGAATCCATTGGGATGTTACTTGCATTTGCATCATATAAAAATTTTTAATTGTACCAAATGGATGTAAAGAGCACATTCCTAAATGGTTATATAAAGAAGGAAGTATATGTTGAACAACCTCCTGGTTTTGAACATGATAATAAAATTGAACATGTGTATAAGCTAAATAAAGCATTATATGGCCTAAAACAAGCTCCAAGAGCTTGGTATGAAAGATTGAGAAAATTCTTAATCGACTCAGGATATAATGTTGGAAAAATAGATACTACATTATGTTAAGAAAATTCAAGATGATATCATTCTTATCCAAATCTATGTATACGATATTATTTTCGGATCTACTAATGAAGATCTTTGTCAAGAGTTTGCTAAATTAATGCAAGAATAATTTGAAATGAGCCACATGGGCAAGCTCACATACTTCTTCGGACTGCAAATCAAACAAGGAAAAGAAGGAACATTCATTCATCAAACAAGGTATGCCAAAAACTTAATCAAAAGGTTCGGGATGGAGACCGCATTAGGAAAGAATATACCTATGGCAACATCCACTTCTTTAGACAAAGATGAAACAGGTAAAAAGGTTGATCAGAAAACATATCGAGGTATGATCGGTTCTTTGCTATACTTAACTGCAAGCTGACCCGATATAATGTTTAGTGTATGTGCTTGTGCTAGATTTCAATGTGATCCTAGGGAATCACACCTTAAACAGTAAAATACTTATTAGATATCTTAAAACCACTTCTGACTTTGGATTGTTTTATCCCAAAGGTAGCACATTTGATTTAACTTCCTATAGTGACTCAGACTATGCTGTTGTAAAGCCACTAGAAAAAGTACAAGTGGAACATGTCATTTTCTTGGACATTCCCTTGTTTCGTGGTTTAGTAAAAAGCAAAGTTCAATCTCACTATCAACTACTGAGGCAGAATATATAGCCGCTGGACTCGCGTGTGCTCAAGTGCTTTGGATGAGACAAGTCCTAGTAGATTATGGTATTAATACATCTACCTGTGTAATTTATTATGATAATAAAAGCACTATTAATCTCACTAAAAATTCTGTTCTTCATCCAAGAACAAAACATATAGATATTAGACACAGATTCATAGATGATCATTGTTTCATTGTTTTGCTAACTGGCTTTGATGCAGGGGGAGTACCGCATCTAAGCAGGGGGAGTAATTTATTTTATATTCACTAAATTTACTTCATTTTTCATTTGGGTGTCATCATCAAAATGGGAGAGAGTGATAGGAAATTGAATCCCACCCCTAAGTGGTTTTGATGATGAGCACACCAAATGATGTTAGTGTACTAACTACACTACAACTCAAGTTTGCAGGTTGTGTGAACAGTGACTTTACGCATACTCCGAAGAAGCTCAACCACACTCGAAAGACGAAGACGAATTTGTTAGTTCTACATCAAGCACAAGATGAAGCTCGTGCTCAAGCTTAATGAAGAAGGAACTCACAATTCAGGAGAAGCGCACATCAACTTCAATCATCTAAACGGCTTCCTAAAGATCTTGTCTTAGTCTAAGTGTGTGAGTTTTTTGTCTCTTAGGATTATGTCAAAGTTAAAGTAGATATCTCACACACACAAATGATTTCGAAGAAAAATGTTCAAAGTTAAAGTAGATATCGCGCACACACACACAAATGATTTCAAAGAAAAATGTTTTAAATGTTTTTAAAATTCTTCTTAACTCTTGAGAGTAATAAGCTAGTCAATCTATTATTAGTAGTCAACCTCCAATACAACCAGGAGTTGATTACATCGTTACTAGCTGAGTTTCAGAGAAAATTGCTCTGGGAGTCGACTACTAGAGGAGGGAGTCGACTACCAGCTAGAAGCATAATTTCTGCTGAAATTCTCTGGGAGTCGACTACCACTCTGAGAAAGTCGACTACCAGCTGTCGTTTTCCAACGACTCTGCTTCCTGATTTCGCTCAATTTCCATATTTGCTTGAGCTGAAAGTCAAATCGTATGAAATCCAAATTCTTCTATTGAAACCTATAAATAGACCAATTGAGATCATTTCTACACACATCAAGATCATTAAATTCTCTATTCTCTATTACGCTAAAATTCTAAAAGATCTTTCGTTCTATTTGCTCTCATCGCTATAGCCAACTCTATTTTTAATCTCTGATCTCTAATCTCATTCTGAAGTTATTATTTTTGAGATCTAATTTTTGTTTGGCTAATTTTTAAAGTTTTTTTTAAAATCCTTGTTCTTAACTTTCTATTCTTAAAGGATTTTTGAAAAACAAACGATCTAAGATCACAAAGAATCATCTTATATTTTTGTGTGATCTAAAGATCGATTTGAATTCTTTTTAGCCACGTAACACATTTGTTATATTTACTTTGGCTATAGAATTCTGGGTGTAATCCAAACTCTACTAATTTTTGTGGTGAGTTGGAAACTTGTTTTGATTTGTGGATTCCCTTTGTTGTAAGGAACGGGAAATTCCTAGACAAAAGTCTAGGTGGTTGGAAATCCTGGTCAAGGCTAGGTGTTTGGAAAATCCTAACAAGTGAAGTTAGGTACTTGTATTGCTAAGGCAATAGTGGAAAATCTCATACCGGAGTTGTCGGTGACTGAACGTACCCAAGTTGTGGGAAACCAGGATAAAAATCCTCGTCTTTGCGTTTGCATTTTTCTGTGATTTTTTATCTTTGCTCTAGCATTTTATTTATATGCTAACTATTGTATCTCTGTAATCTGTTGTTCATATTATCGCAAAGTTAATTTATTTCCGCTGTGTAAAAAGATCTAATTGTGTATTAAGATCATTTGCTTGTAATCTTATCATTATATTATCTCATCTTTCCGCAGAGTTTGCACTAAAAACTCTCTGGTAGTCGACTATCACTTTGAGGGAGTCGACTACATGCTGTGAGATCACTCTGTTAACATTCTTTATAAGATTACCTTGTTGATTAAGAACCAAGCGTAGATCATTCTACTTGGTTTCTTAGGCAACATTAGAAGGTTTAAATTGTGCTAATCGAAGAACGAAAAAGTTTAATATTTGCACAACACTATTCAACACCCCTTCTAGTGTTGTTTTCCATCCACATGATCCAACACTACTGAGTCTGCAGACCACCCCTCTTCAGAAGAGCTCTCTTAGATTCAGTAGCTATCATATATGACCGATACTTGTATAGATGAGCGATGATTTGTAATTTGTTTTTATTCTCGGAATGTTGTAAGATGAGATTGATGTATGGATGCCTAAGAGATCTGTAAGCCTGAAGCTTGTACAGATCAGAGGGAGTCAAATTTAGTATTCTACTCTTTTTCCTTGGCTATTGGTTTTTCCCACTGGGTTTTTCATAGCTAATGGTTTTAACGAGACAACCTCATTGACACTGGATGCAGAAGTATCTACACCTAAATACTTTCACAAATCAGGGAAAGTTATGGAGAACTGTACTCTTTTTCCTTGGCTATTAGTTGTTCCCACTGGGTTTTCCATAGCTAAAGGTTTTAACGAGGCAGTTATTCCTAACTTAGGATCTGGAAGTATCCATCCCTTATTATATTCATAAGCACTATGGATCATGTAGTATTCATATGTTGAGTATACAACGATGGTTGGTAAGGAGAAGTGTTATGAATAGGACCCAATGGGCCTATTGGGTATCCATCCACATTGTATCCAATAAGAAGTCTATATATTGAGGCTATATGTTTTCTAGCCCTCAACCCTTCACAACATATTTTATTTTATTTGTTTTGGGGAGGGACAGAGCAGGACAAATAAACAACCAAGCATACAACAAATACATGGAAGTTGTATACATAAGGGTTTGAGAAAGATGCTATTTGATGACAGAAAGATAAACCAATAAATTTGGAAAAAAGAGTTAGCAATATCGGCTTTTTAACAGCTCGAGAGATTCTCCGATTAAAAAAAGAAGATTTGGTAAAAACAAGTAAACATAAGAAGGATTTGGTAAAATTAACACTGAATTAGAGCTCAGGCTACGGAAGCACTAAATCCCCATGCCGCACACACGTAGTGCCAAAATACTATTATATATATATATATATATATATATATATATATATATATATATATATATATATATATAATGGATTAATTGTTCCATCACCGATTCACCAGACACGCTAGCGTGCGTCCCATACCTGCACAAATAATCTGTTCTGGACAAAGTATACCGATGTATGCCTATTTAAGAGTTTATTTAAAGTAGTACATGCAAGAAATTGAGGTATGCTATACACACCGTGCATATTGGCTGCATGCCAAATAAAAAAAAGTCTTTGGCCGGTGATATTTCATTCGTTTGGTATCTGTTTTACGCGTCGGTTGTATCATTGTAAAGCTTATGAAGAGTATAATTTATTGATACCAATTGATGACCTTCCTTTGGCGTTTTTCCCAAGTAGATCCTGTCTTATTCGAAAGGCAAAATCTGACATGAAAACGACAAAGAAAGACCACCAAATTGGTATCAATTAATTCTACTCTTCATATACTTTCCAATGGTACCAAGAATCTGTAAAACGGACACTCATGGTGTCAAAAAGCTCGGAGGCCCGGAGGCCCAACGGCCCGACCCGGGCTCGAGGGCCGGTCAACGGACCGTTGACCGGCCCCGGCCCGAAGCCGGGCCGGGCTGGGTAACCCCGGCCCGGCCCAGCCTGTGTTCCAACATGCAAGAATTTGCCCGTTGGAATTTTTTGCCCAACGTGCATAAATTTACACGGTGGGCATATTTTAATAAAATTTTACCACTTAAAATCACTATAAATACACCCATCCCCCTCTTATTTTCTACACACCTCTCCCCCCTCTCAATATCATCAAACTTCTTATGATTCCAGCAACAATCTCCGATCGCTCTCTCGCTACTCGCCAGTCATTACTATTGGGCTCTTCAAGCTCCGATCTATCGCATAGCTCTCGCTACTACCGGGCTCTTCATGCTCAATCCATCGTCTCTCGCTACTAGCAGGCTCTTCAAGCTCAGATCCATCGTCTCTCCTACTACCGGGCTCTTCAAGCTCCGTTCAAGTTCAAATCTCTTCAAGCTCCGTTCAAGTTCAAATTTCTCGCAAATATCGTGTCTTCATCTGGTGCTCTCTATCAAAATTCAATCAGGTTCCTTTAGTAAAAATTTTAATTTAGCATAATGCCAGGCCCTTATGACTCTAAAAAATGTTAATCTTACCCTGAATTTTGATAACAATGCTGAGTTTGAATATTATGCTAATATAATATGTAACCAACTAGAATCACCATTCTTTGGTAATATCACCATGACTAATATGGAAGACGCTGAAACACAAGAAAATTAGGATTTTATAGATAGCAATAATTCTAGCATGGTCATATTTGGGACTACACAGTCTCTTTTTTCGCATGTTGCACACACTTACTCTAGTTCACCAGCACAAACCTCTTCTTTTGCTGCACATATTCCTACACAAGAAACCCAAAAAAGCAACAAAGTCTAGTATTTGAGATAACTTTTCATATCAAATGTTAAAAGATTAAGAAGGCATCGGACATGTTCACGCTTTTTGCAATATATGTAGAGCTAATTTTGCTGTCGCATATACTATCGGCACATCCCATTTATTAAGATACATGAAATCCCAAGCAAAAAAAGAAGCTAGACAAAACACATTAAATTTATCTGCATCATATACATCTCTAACTGGTTTATCATATTCTGCTGAAACAATAAGAACAGAGATAGCTAAATTTGTTCTATGGTGAAAGCCCCGACTTACAGAGATTTAACCAAATGATACTTAACCCTACTATTAGAAGAGTGACGCACCTGGAACCTACACCTAAATTCCACCTAGCGGTGTCACGGTCGCTAGGTGTAGTACGGCCCCTAGGTGTCAATTCCGGGCTCTATCCGCAAGCGGACGGTGTCAAATTATAGTATAACAGATGTCAGATCCCACAGGGACTGTGACAGTGTATTTGTGGTCTCAGATTATTTTTTATATCTCGGAGTGAGATATCTGTCTGTTGGGAGAGTTTGGTTTTGATGTTGTTGTGGACTTGATAATAAAAAGACTAGGGTTTTAGGGATCACCGCTAAGACCGTCAGAGATCAATGTTGGAATAGGATCCTTACATTGCATTAGGTTTAGGGGATTAATCTCTCAATTCATACCACTCTCGTGGGTTAGATTGCGAGGTATTTCGGTGGCTCTCATTGAGGCAATGGCGGTAGCCGTCAATGTAGTGATATAGTTCGTCGGTGAATCCCCTCAAGGCACGAGCCGAGCATGGTCACGAGCCTTGGTTGGATCCACCGATTTCCCTATTCAAATCCCAAGAATACCCCTTAAGCTCATCAATTCCACAGACCGTGGGCATGATCTCAGTACGAGTTATCCTAGGGATCTAGTAGGATCGACCGAAATACTCCACTTTATTCCTAATTCAACCTAGAGATCCAGATCTACATCTCCCCCCTAACCCATCAACCCTAGAGGAGACTACTCACACATATCGATTTTAATGAATAAAAATACGATTTTTATAGGAGAAAACATCGTAGCAAATTAATCGAATAAAGATTGAAAGGCTTACGTACCAAAGATGAAGAAGGATAGCAGCAAACAATAATTCGAAGAAATCCCAGAGATTCCAAAACGTAAATCACAATAAAGCTCCAAAACTAATTCAATAATCTCCCAAAAATTAGGTCTAGATCTAACAAAATATTTTCTAATCTCTTTTCCTCTCAAAAACTAATTCCAAAAATATAATAGAATGAACTTCCCTAAAACGCAGCACTCAGATCCACACTTCACTCTCCAACGCGCAACAGACGGCCACGCGAAGTTTCCAAAAATAGCCTTCATTCTCGCCAACCGAGTCAGTGACTCAGTCGAGCAGAGGCTTGCTTGGTCGGGCTGCTCGGTCGAGCAGCCCTCCTACTCGGTCGAGTACGTCAGGAGTCACGCTTCTCCAACAAAATGCTACTCTGTCTGTTCGGCCCCGAGTCAGCCCTGCTCGGTCGAGCAGCCAACTGACTCGGTGGCCATAAGATCTGCTCGGCTCGAGTAGGAGGTTGATTGTGCTTTGAAGATAGGAGCTGCTCGACCGAGCACCATGAGTGCTCGGTCTGAGCGGCATGCGTATTTGCTCCCATTATTCATCTTGCCTCTGCTCGACCGAGCAACTTCTCTGCTCGGTCGAGTCTCTTGGGAAAACATTAGCTGAAGCTCCTGACAGCTTCAACTCTCTTCTTGCACTCTCCTCCACTCCTCCCATGGCTCCCAAAACTCGGTGAACTCCTGTAGAGCTTCGCCAACGGGCTTATGGGCATGCCAGATGTGTCCATATCTAAAATAGGTCCCGAATCGCTCCAAAATCCCTGAAAATCTATAAAACTCTACGAAACTCGAATATAACGTCAGAATTGCAATATCGTAGGAAAATACGAGATTTGGATGCGAAATGGTATGAAATGCAATGTCATGATGCTATGAAAAGATGTAAAATATGGACACATCAAAATCCCCCAAGCTTTCCTCTTACTCGATCTCGAGGAAGACGAATACTAGGTATGCCGGGAGAAAAACAAAAGGAAATAAAAATAAAGGAGAATGGAGATGGATGGAGGGTGCTAAGGCTGTTCAATCAGATCTCATGCCTCAGCAGTATATCACGATTCTTCGAATAGTAAAAACACATGCTAATGGTATTTTCAAGTTTTACTAATCATATGTCTAGCATGCAAATAGAGACAAAAAATAGGGATCTTTTAAAATAATGCCATCAACTCATATCAATCTCATGCAATCTATAGAGTCTAGTATAAAAAGAGTTGGCAATGCACTTTTCAATCAATAGATACAAGTGGAGCGTATAGAAGTCACACCAGCATGCAATTAAGAATGGAAATGAATCGTACTATTCAAATATTCATTTCGAATCATGAAAAATCTCCATAAACTAAAATATTTCTTAAAGTTCAAGCATTTTCTAATCTCCCCATTGGGCACCGTCTCCACTCAATGGTATACTCACTCATATGATCAATTGGTTCACCCTCCAAGCTTAGCTTAAGGCGTAGCATCTAGGAATAGGATATGGAAATTTTATCTTTTCCCAAGTATTTGTGATAGCTTCTAATAAAGGAATATAAAACAATTCTATTTCTTTCTTTTCTTTCTTTTTTCTTTTCTTTTTTTCATTTTATTTAGAAGCTATATTTTTTCTTTCTGGGATTTTTGGGAAATGAGATGAGGTAAGGATAGCAGCGGGGGTAAAACCAACTGATATGCAGAGAATCATAAATATGTGGAGAAGAAAAATAATAGATCACTCGGTTCACTCATCAGAGGTGCACAACGATTCAATAAGATAATACTCTAACTAAACCCATAACTAGCATGGATATTTCCATTCATCTAGATGAGTACAGAAAAACACGCAGTAATAAGCACAATTGACGTGTGTTTATATTTCATATATTTGCGCACATTTTCTTCCGTATTTTTCCATATTTTATCGTCGTCTTATATTCGTTTTCTCGTGTTTTCTTGTTTTCTTTCACTTTTCCGTGTTTTTCGTATTTCGCAGGAGTTTACTGGCATAGGGGACATAAAACGACGATATCATGAGTCCCCAGAGCAACGGGAGGAGTCACGCGTGATTCAGGGGGTCAAACGACGAAGATCGCATCTTTCAGCCCCTCACCCGACCGGTTGGTCATTTCCAACCGATCGGGTGTTGCACGCGTGCACCACCCGGACACAAGTTGGAGCGGCCAAGAAGTCACCCGGTCGGTTCAGTAACCGGTTCAAACGCCCCAACTCTCTGGAATTCTGACGCTGAATGCCAACCGATCGGGTGACTTTCACTCGATTGGTTCACCTGTAGCCGATTCTCCGAAGCCACGACACGGAGAGATCAACTGATCGGTTCACCCGACGGCACGAAGATCTAACCGATCAACTTCAACATTCAACCGACAGTGCTGTGGTGACCGGGTGGAATCCTATTCTGCGCTGCCGAAGAAACGAAGCAGGTCACCCGATCGGGTGACTTTTCACCCGATCAGGTGATTTCGTATGCTATATATATGACCCCTAGGTTTTCCAGAAACGAGAGTTGTTATTTTTTGCTGTTTTTTCTCTCTCTTGACGGCTGTAATTTTTTAGATATGTGTAAGTTTTCCGATCTTTGTCAAACTTTAATATAGTGTTATTAGAATTGTTCTTACTGCTTTTCAATCGCCTGATCATGATTTTTACGATCAATTTCTATTTAGATCGCTTTTTACTAAATATGTGTGAGTAGTTCCCAAATCTGGGATTTTGGTGGAAACCCCTTCGTGGGTTCTTCCCGATGCATCCATAAGACTAGGAAATCGATAGGGATTAGGAATCTAACGGTTACGCGGGGTGTTTTATTGTCATCGGCGGGAAAAATACCGCATTTGACCGTTGGGCCAAGGGGGAATAAACTTGGCGGTTGACTCCTTAGCCATAGCTCAAGCCCTTAGCGTAGACGTCGAATCCTAGCGCGCGGGAGCGGCAGGATGAGACGTTGGGAGTCATCGTTGCGAGATTAGTGCTCCCGGAGTCGGTCAGTGTTAATGGACACTGGAGTGCCCACTGACCGAACCCAGGAAGTCTGGCGTATCATCCTGGGCACCGACCGAAATATCGGGCCCATGGGACGCTGGTACCACTTTCAGAGGCAACGTCTCACCATTAGACCCTAATTCCGATCGCTATCCGACCCGTAGGCCGTATCGGTGAGAATCGCATGATAGGGTGGAAACCAAAGTCCCGGGTTTTTCCTTTTTATTATTTATCCATTGCATTCTATTCTTCATGACAACCCATCATCCGATTCGGGCTAGCTCGCCAATGGGGTGAATTTGATCCTCCTTGACACAAGCACATCCACGCCTCCCTGAGTTCGACCCCCAAGCCACACTACAACACCGTGCGCTTGCGGTTACAAATATTTAAATCTCACGCCCCCTATCATATCATTACACACATCAAACACGCACAAAAAGCGGGGGACGCCAAGCTTTATGGCGCCGTTGCCGGGGAGGCAACGTGCTTGTTATTTTAGGATTTCATGAACCCTAGTGTCTAGCTCTCATCCCTACCTCGCGATAATTTTCGCATTCTTCTTTTTCCTTTTTATTTTCTTATTTTTGTTTTTATTTTTTATCTTGTCTGTTTCTTTCCCACTTTTCACTTCACGGGTGTTTGTTGTTTTTCATGCGCAGGAGTTCAAGAAGTCTCGACGACTTGATTCTCGTTGATCCAGAGATATACGCCACCCTAAGGCGTTTAGCCGCCGAGAAGCGAAGAAGAGAGGATCCTGAAACCATGGGGGAGAACACCCTGCCTCACAAGTCCCTGCTGGAGTACTCGATGCCATCCATCGAGTCCACCTCTGCGATCAGTCCTCCTGCTATTACGGCGCAAAGCTTCGAGCTTAAGCCGTCTTTGGTGACATGGATCCAGCAGGATCAATTTTCGGGTGCACCCATGGAGAGCCCCATTGAACATGGACTCCTTCTTGGAGAAACATGACACCTTCCGGATAAACGGTGTCACAACTGAGGCGATTTGACTGAAGCTGTTCCCCTTCTCTCTGTAAGATAAGGCCAAGCTGTGGCTTAGGGGGAAGGACCCGAATATATTCAACACCTGGGAGAAGCTCTCAAATTCTTTCCTGACAAAGTTCTTTCCTCCGGGGAAGACCATGAAGCTAAGGAGTGAGATCTCCTCCTTCTTCCAGGCCAGCCACGAGTCTCTGCACGAAGCCTGGACCAGATACAAGGAGATGCAGCGAAGATGTCCCCACCATGAGCTCCCCAAGTGGCAGATCATAAATCCGTTCTATAATGGGTAAGGGACGATTTGAAATCATCCATGGACGCCGCGGCTGAAGGGTCCTTTATGTCAAGAAGCGAAGAAGATGCCGGACAGATTCTGGAAAATATGGCATATAACAATGAGCGGTGGTGTGACGAGAGAGCCATGATCGCGCCCCGGATACACGTCCCGGAGCAGCGACGATCGTAGTCTTACCGCAAGCGCACGGTGTAGCGGCGAGCGGGTATCGAACACAGGGAGGCCTAATAACAGTCTTCTTCGAATCAACTGGCTATAGAAAAAGCTCTCCTAAACTAGGTTAAAAACTGGGGTTAAATACCCCCCAAAATCGCCCAAAAAACCCTGACGAAAATGCCACTGCGCAGCCTCAAATCCGCAGTTTTCGCTACAGGCAGCGCGGCTCACTCGGCCGAGTGACAAATGTCACTCGGCCGAGTGACGAACCCTGTACAAAAACAGAGAGTTGGGGGTCTGGGGGTCGTCTCCTCGGAGGTCACTCGGGCGGACGGCCTTCAGTTACTCGGGCGGCCGTCTTTCTCCACTCGGCCGAGTGGGTCATTGGAGCAGACTGACGGAAAACAGAGAGTTGGTGATTTTTGATGCCGTTGTCTTGGCTACACTCGGGCGATGGGTGACTCGGTGCTCGGTCGAGTGGCATGGTGATGCTCGGCCGAGTGCACGCCTGTTGTGTGTCTGATCTGGCCGGCCGAGCGGGCTTCCTATGGTCGGTCGAGTGACTCCTTCACTCGGCCGAGTGCAGTGCTAAAAATGCCCAAACTTCATATCTTCGCCTCCTCGTCGCTCCTACGACGTTCTTTCTCCTTCCACTCCTCTCCAACAGCAAAATACCCCTCAAGAGAGTCGTCGGTGACACTCCGGAGTGGGTGCATCTCAGAATCACTCCAAATCGCTCCAAATCTCCTGAAATACGACAAAAACAACAAATCGTGAAAAGCATCGCAATATTGCCGAATAAACGTGAAAAACACGATTTGAGCGATCAAAATGGCATGCAAACATGCAGAAAAAAGGTGTAAAATATGGAGTGATCAAAATCCCCCAAGCTTACCTCTTACTTGTCCTTGAGGAAGATAAGTAAAAAAGCGAACCCGGTGGATAAGGATAAAGAAAACGACGGAAAGGCGAAAAACGGAAAACGAAAAACAAAATAGAAAACGAAGGGGGAAGTTGCTAGATCGTTTTTCTCAGGACGTGGGTTTTGCTTACTTATATAGCATGCATCGAATATAAAACACATGTCAAAGTCTTTTATTTTGATACCATAGTATAATGATGCATTTGAAATAGAAAACCCAAGAATATCGATATAGCATGAAAAATGGAATAATTCTAAGATTAACATCGTCTGAAGCATCTAAAGCGGTATACAATATCATAGATCACACACTTTTCAATTGAATTCTTTCTATAAGGATTGTAAGGGATATCACACGATAGAGTAGTAAGAATAGAAAAAATGCGGGTTTCATGAAGTGAATGCTAAGCGTAGATTTCCGGATTTCGTGAAACTTTAGCAATCTCACCGAGTATAAAATATTACTTAGCCTAGGTTGTCATGCACCGTCAAGTAGTCACTCTCTCACACATCATTGGATTCTCTCCCCCAAGCTTATCTATAAGTGTGGTGGCATATACAAAACGATATTTACATCCCCATTTTTATGAAGCTCCAAAAGTCAAAAATAAAACAAAGAGGGAAGAAAGAGACAAAGTATATGAGATGAGATCGTTTTCGAACTACTTTTCTCTTTTCTTTTCTTATTCTCAAATCTTTTTCTTTTCCTTTTTTTTCTTTTTTTTCTTTTTTTTCTTTTTCTTTTATAACATATATATACACAATGATCCCAAATCAAAGAGAAGGATATACAAGTATTTTTCTTTGGATTTCGGGGAATTTGGAGCATGTGATTTTAATAACGGGGGAATGCCAATAATAGAATCGCTAAGGGGAGATTCACCAATGAATTTAAAGTAGAGAAATAATGTTCAAGATATGTGGAGAAAGAAATAAATGTATCTATCAGTTCACTCTATAGGACGTGCATGACAACTTCAGTAGGGTAATATAATCTACTCTGTTTAATCTCAAAAAGTAGACTAACCCAGATTTATCATTGCTAGCAACAATTCAATCAACCCGAAGTGAAAAGTACAAGTCATGCAATAAGAAGTGATATGAGAGAAAGGAAAGCAGTACTCCAGATATAAGCATCAATGCGTGAATCTTGGTGTGTTTTCTAAGATAACATACATATAAATCATCAGACATCAGCTAATAATAGAATTTCATCCATTTTCATACACCAAAAGAGAGTGGGTTACTATTTCTAAATGCAAAGCAAAACACAGCATATGATATCAGAAATAAGAGGCTATGACATGACAAATATAGCATGCATATAAAGAAAAGCTAACACCACGTCATCATCATCACAGAAAAGTCATCTCTAGCAAAAAATGAAAGAAATAAAGATAAACGAAAATAAAAACTATTTACAATGCAACACACAAGAAAAATAAGGAAAACGTGATGCATGGTAAAAAAAAATGAAAAAGTGATGAAAAAGTGAGTGATGAAGTGTGGGAAAACTAAAAATAAAGGGTGACAAAAGCAAAAAGCGTGAGAACTCACTCCCCCAAGTTAAAGTGCACAGTGTCCTCAATGTGCGACGTGTGGCACACCGAGAGACATGTAATGGGAGGGGGGTGGGTATGCATGCATGATAAAAAGAAATAAAAATAACAAAATGAAAAATATGATGCGAATGTGATGCATGCAAGGACAAGAGTGATGCAAAAATGTGGGTGTCACCAAAAATACTCTCCCTCACTCCCGAAAAAAGGATATAGAATGATATGATCAAAATGTGGACAAAAATAGCGAGGGGAGGGGGGTAGGCAGAAATCATCAGGGCCAAGCAGAGAATGGGCAGCATATAGACAAAAAAATCGGGGGCATCAAAGGTGTGCCTAGGCTGGTGGTGCTGCGCCATCTCCGTCCTGAGGCGGAGGTGGGGGTGGTGGTGGTCGTGGTATAGTCTGCTTGGTGGGTGGTGGTCGTGGCAGTCGCTCGAGAATCTGGGTCAAGCAATAGTGAATGCTGGGAAGTAGCTCAAGGCGGTGCTGCATGGCGGTGACTGTGGAAGACAAAGCCCTAAAATCACCCCGGAGTCCACTCAACCCCCCTCAAGAGCGCGAACGCTCTGAACTAAGGCGTCAGGGGGTAATGGAGCGGAGGGACGGACAAGTCTAGGCTGAGCTGGTCCGGGCTGTCTAATACGGGCTGTGTAGGTGATCGGGACATCAGGCATGGGTGGTACGGGTGCTGTGCTCACTAGTGGATGCCCAGCCTCAGTGTGAGGCTGGGACGCAGGCTGGTGTGACGTGGAAGCAGCAGCAGTGGGAGTGGAAGACAGAATCGGTGACGAGGCGGCAAGAGAGGTCAGTGACACAGAAGTGGGGACAGACGTCACGACACTCTCAGATAGAACGGCTACGGTGGAGACAGAAGGGTCGACCGCTGGGGAGGAAGTGTGGGGTCCAAAAGGTGAAATCCCAGCGGAGATCATACTGGCCATGGTCTCCACGACAGCAGCGAAAGAAGGCTCGTCGCTCTCAAGTATGGTGGGTGGACGCTGGGGAAGCAGAGAGGTGAGTGGCTCAACCGACAAGGGCATAGTTGTGGTGGTGGCAGTGGTAGACGTGGTGGGCGTAGGCTCAGCAAGTGTACTCCTGACACTGGCAAAAGGTGGGACAGAAGTGTCGGGAGCGGCAGAAAGTGCAGGCTCAGGCTGAGGGAACACAGGGTCAGCTGGCGGTGCAGGGGGTGCAGGTGGTGCGGGCTCAGCTCCCTCGGCCTCTAGCACGTAGGCGGCGGGGATCAGGAGATCCATCGACGGAAGCCAGTCGTCATGTACTGGTCCTAAGTGTGTCCGAGCAGGGCTAGAAAGGATCATGTAGTCAGCACCGTACGGACCGTGCAACCAAACCCAGTGCCACTGGCCGTGTGGACGAAGCATCTTCATCCGGGCCATGACGTCTATAGATAATGCAGTGGGGCCCGGGGCTCGTCGCAGGTCAGCCGGAAGGTCCTCGCCGGTCATCAGGGCTAGCAGGGTGATCAGGCCGCCGCAATATATCGGAGAGCGAGCGCCCACCGATACGATGATGCGGTCCAAAAACCAGCTAGTGACATCTATCTCAACAGCGGGGACCAACGTAACTCCATCCCTATCAAGAACTCTGGGGCGAGTCATCGCGTAGAGCATATAGAGGTCAGTCGTCGACATCGTCCCAGGCTCGTACCTCACCAGAAAGGTGGTCGCCATAAGGCGCTATGCTATGCGAAGGCAGTGGTGGACTATGGCCAAGGCCTTGGCCCTACTAGGGTCAAAGGCCGGTGGTAAACCTGTGATCCGGTCCCAGAAGGCGTGTGAATCGAAGGATGGGGGAGGGATGTGTGTGGGGGCGTAGGCTCGGTCGGGTGTGGGGACAGCAGGTCACTGAAAGAACGCTCGAAGCATATCGAGAGTGATCTGACACTCTCGATCCATGAGTCGGAAGGAGCATCCCTCAGCGGTTCGGGTGATCAAGCTGAGCACCTCGAGGGTCGGACGGACGTAGGTGTCCGCCGACACGGAAAGAAAGTCTCGCCAACCCACGTTGTCGTACAACGTGAGCATGCCCTCAAGTACCCCCAGGCGGTCTAGGTCAGCAAGGTGTGCGAACCTGGAGGGCACTATCGAGCGCTGGGAGATACGCTCAAAAGCGACGTGATGTGCATCGTCTCGGAACGTAATACCCAGCGGCCCGACGATAGGAGCCGGTGGTGGCTGTGGGTGGACGGGCTCGGCTGGAAGTGGCTGTGGGTGGACTGGGTCGGCAGGCTGTGGCTGTGTGGGGTGAGGTGGTGTAGGCGGTGGAGAGTCCTCCACCTCGTGGGAGGGGCCCGGGCTCATCCGGCCGCTTCCGCTTGGCAGAAGTTCCCCGAGTGCGTGGTCGTGTGCAGGGCGGCATGTGCGCCCCGAGTGCTCACCCAACAAGTAAAATGCGGCGTGCTAAAATAAATGGAACGATGGTACCTAAACACGCCGCGAGAGCAAAACAGCGGATGCGTGCGAAGACGCCACCTCCACTAAGCCAGAAGCGTGCCCCGGAGGCTCCCCTAAGCTCCCCTAAGCTCCCCAAGATAGCCTACACATCAAACAAGAATATCAGCGTGTGAAGTTCAAAATACATGGGGGGTTAGGGGTATAATAGATAGATAAAGAGATTAATTTGATTTAGGGGCTCGATTAGTACACGGATCATCAAAAAAACGAGAAAATGGAGAAAACAGGCGTAATAGGGGTTACCGGAGGTCGGCCGGCGGCGAGGGAGTCACCGGCGGTCAGGGTACTCGGGCGGTCGACGGTCGGCGCTCGGCCGCCGGCGGTCGGGTGGTCGAGACGGCGGTCGGGCGAGTGGGAAGCGGCAGCGGGCGAGCGAGGGTCGATCGGGCGCGGGTTCGGGTGATCGAAGAAATGTGACGCTTCGAATTCCGCGCCGAGCCCGCGTCCGCTTATATAGGATTAGTTACGACTCGGCCGAGTGGCTATGTCACTCGGCCGAGTGATCGTAACGAAATTATTCTAAAAACTCCTCGCTGCTTACGACTCGGCCGAGTGGCTTTGCCATCCTCGGCCGAGTGGAAAGAGTCCATTCGGCTGAGTGGCACAAGCTACTCGGCAATTTTCGCCGTAGGAGCGTATCAGTTTCACTCGGTCGAGTGAAGATATATACTCGGCTGAGTGTTAATTTATTCTGAAATCGAAAAAAGAACAGAGAGTTGGGTGCAACAGACTTCCCTCGTTGGTTCGCCACTCGGGCGGACGATGTTGGTTGCTCGGCCGAGTGGCTATGGTGCTCGGCCGAGTGGGGCCCTGTTTTCTGCTGTGATGCTCCGTTTTGGCTCTAGTCTCTGTTTTTCTTTCTCTAGTTGATTTCGTCCTTCTCCTAAGCCTTGAGCGCCTTCCTGGAGCGCTCTTCTTCGCCTTAGTCATCCTCCATATGATAGATATCCCGTTCTCCTCTCCTGACAAAGAAAATAGGACCCGTTGTCAAAATTTTTCGGGCGAACGACTCAAAAACACTAATAAAATCTAAAACAAAAAACAAAAACCAAAGATAGAAAAAAGCGATAACCGTCGGGTTGCCTCCCGACAAGCGCTCGTTTTAGGTCTTGAGCTCGACCCCTATTGATTTTCAATTAACGCTTGATGTTGGGTGCATACGGGATGCACCCGTCGAACTTGCTTGGAAGACCACTCGGATTTGGATCATGGTGGTGTGAGGTCTTCCTCAGCGCCCCTTCGTCATGGGCAATGTTGGGGGGTGGCTCCCCCAAGCTAGAGCTTGCTCCGGTCTTCCTCTTCACCGGTGACACCGATCTTCGCATCGGTGGAGCTTTCTTTTGAGTCCTCAACTTCGAGAGCTTGCAGAGCTCCCGTATTCTTGCGACATCAGCGTCGCCATCATCAATTGCCATGGAGATATCGGGGGAGTGCTCCATTTTCTCTTCTTCGGCCAAGTCTAGGCCTTCTTTGAAGCTATCTTCGTGGGGTGCACCGATGGAATGGGGTATCGCCTCTTCAATGACCTCATCAAGGAGGTATGAAAGGTCGTTCGGCCGTCCCTTGAGTAGATATATTCTATTTACCTCGCCCATGGGGACTCCTTCGGAATATTGCTTTAGACGTTGCCCATTCACCTTGAAAGTGGCTCCGTCTTTCCCTTCCAATTCAAATGCTCCTCCCGGTTGTATGCACTTGATGGTGAAAGGTCCGGACCACCGTGACCTCAACTTCCCGGGGAATAGTCGGAGTCGAGAATTATATAGCAAGATCTTGTCTCCGACCTTGAAGTCCGTGACAGTTATGCGAGCATCGTGGAGAATCTTGGTCCTTTCTTTGTAAATTCTTCAGCTCTCGTAGGCATCTCTTCTAATTTCGTCAAGCTCATTGATGTCCAAGAGTCGCCTCACCGCCGCACTCTTATAGTCAAAATTAAGGGTCTTGATGGCCCAATACGCGCGGTGCTCCAACTCTACCGGTAGATGACAAGCCTTCCCATAGACGAGTCGGAACGGCGTGGTGCCAATAGGAGTTCGAAAGGCCGTGCGATACGCCCATAGGGCATCGTTTAGCTTCATGGACCAATCTTTTCTAGATCGATCTACGGTCTTTTCAAGAATTTGCTTGATCTCTCTATTTGAAACTTCCACTTGTCCGCTCGTTTGAGGGTGGTAGGCCATTCCAATCCTATGGTTTACCATGTACTTCTTCAACATAGCTTCAAATTTGTTTTCTATAAAGTGACTTCCTCCGTCGCTTATCAAAGTACGGGGCACCCCAAAGCGCGGGAAAATATTCTGCTTAAAAAACTTTGAGACAACCCTTGCGTCATTGGTAGGGGTGGCGATGGCTTCTACCCATTTGAAGACATAGTCCACGGCCAACAAGATATACTTGTTACCCTTGCTTGACGGAAATGGTCCCATGAAGTCCACTCCCCAACAATCAAAGAGCTCAATCTCAAGAATGGGATTCATTAGCATCTCATTTCGTTTCGAAATATTCCCGGTTCGTTGGCATCTATCGCATGCCTTGACGAAGTCGTGCGTGTCTCTGAACATGGTTGGCCAAAAGAATCCACTCTGCAATATCTTAGTGGCAGTCTTTGAAGCGGCGTGATGACCCCCGCATGGCATACCATGGCAATGTAGGATGATGGAGGTGGCCTCCTCCTTAGAGATACATCTCCGGATAACCCCATCCTTGCATATCTTAAAGAGATACAGATCTTCCCAGAAATAGCTACGGACCTCATGCATAAATCTCCTCTTTTGCTGTGTGGGCATCCCGCATGGTTTAATCCCACAGGCCAAGTAATTGACATAGTCCGCATACCAAGGAACTTCCCCAGGCCTTATGGCGTATAGCCTCTCATCAACAAAGGAGTCATCGATGGGCAAACTTTCGTCCTCCTTGTCACGAATAAGTCTAGACAAATGGTCCGCCACAACGTTGTCCGTACCCTTCTTATCTCTGATTTCCAAATCAAATTCTTGCAATAGAAGTATCCACCTAATCAACCTGGGTTTGGTCTCTTTCTTGTTTAGGAGATACTTCAATGCCGCATGGTCGGTGTGGACAATTACCTTGGATCCAGGGAGATATGAGCGGAACTTTTCAATGGAGTACACGACCGCTAGAAGCTCTTTCTCCGTAGTTGTGTAATTTTTCTATGCGTCATCCAACGTTTTGCTTGCATAGAATATTGCATGAAGCTTCCTATCTTTCCTTTGCCCCAATACCGCTCCAATTGCTTGGTCACTTGCATCACACATGAGTTCAAAGGGAAGGCTCCAATCCGGTGGCTGGATGATGGGCGCAGAAATTAGTGCCTCCTTCAATGTATTGAAAGCTTGCAAGCATTCACCTGAAAAAACAAACGGAGCATCTTTAGCAAGAAAGGAAGTAAGAGGTCGGGCAATCAAGGCGAAATCCTTGAAAAAGCGGCGGTAAAACCCCGCATGACCAAGAAAGCCTCTAATGCCCTTGACATTAATAGGAGGAGGGAGTTTCTCGATTACCTCAATCTTTGCCTTATCTACCTCAATTCCTCTCGAGGAGACAAGGTGCCCAAGAACTATACCTTCCGTGACCATGAAGTGACACTTCTCCCAATTTAGAGTTAGATTATTTTGTTGGCACCTTTGGAGAACTTTAGTGAGATTAGCCAAACAAGAATCAAACTCACTTCCATAAACTGAAAAATCATCCATAAAGACTTCCATAATATTTTCAATGTAATCGGAAAATATGGATGTCATACATCTCTGAAAGGTGGCGGGAGCATTACAAAGACCAAAGGGCATCCTACGGTAGGCATATGTACCATAGGGACAAGTGAAAGTGGTCTTTTCTTGGTCATCCTCGTGCAAAGGGATTTGAAAACCCCCCGAATACCCATCCAAATAACAAAAGTATTTATATTTAGCTAGGCGTTCAAGCATTTGATCAATGAAGGGCAATGGGTAATGGTCTTTTCGGGTGGCTTTATTTAGCTTCCTATAATCAATGCACATTCGCCATCCTGTGACAGTGCGTGTAGAAATGGGCTCTCCTTTATCGTTTTTTATAACAGTCATCCCCCCTTTCTTGGGGACGACGTGAACAGGGCTAACCCACCTACTGTCGGAGATAGGATAAATAATACCGGCCTCAATCAATTTTAGGATTTCCTTTTTCACTACCTCTTTCATATTCGGGTTCAACCGCCTTTGAGGCTCAATGGAAGAGGCTTCAGTGTTTTCCAAGTGGATCCTATGCATGCATAGCCTAGGGCTTATTCTCTTAAGATCAGAGATAGTGTAGCCAAGGACATCCTTGTGATCCCTAAGCACTTCTAATAGTTTGTCAAGTTGGTCCTGGCCAAGGTGGGCATTTACAATCACGGGGAAGGTCAATTTACTCCCCAAGAAAGCATACCTTAGGTTCGGCGGTAATTGTTTAAGCTCTACCTCAAAGGGTGCCGTACCCTCTGCTTCGTCACCTTGTGTGAATTTGGCTTCTCCTTTAACATCTGAGTTTAGCTCACTCTCGAATGGAGGTTCAGATTTGCTTCCTAGTGAGGACAGTGCATCAGAATAGACGCTCTCTGATTCTGCGCTTGCATCGATAGGACCACCACCTTGCTCTGGTTCATTCCTGAGATCAAGAAATACGTCAGCAGATTCATAAATGCAAGAGTGGGGGTCATAGAGTATATCTCCCTGAATATCGGTTTGTTCGAAGTGTTCCTCGGGAGTGTAGTACTCTTCGACACATGTTCTATCGCCTTCAAAATATAGCTTTTCGTCCCTCACGTCAACTGTGATATCGCCCCCAATAGTCCCATCCGGGGAGATTTGATCCATTACGAAGCTAGCCAACAGTTGTTCGACGGGGTCCTCGATATTAATAGCAAAAGCTCCGGTAGCGTAGACCTCATCAATAAGTTCCTTGAGGAGCTCCGCAAAAGATTCATCATCTCCCTGGCCAGACTCTGTCATTGGAATTGCATCCCCCATTTTACCTGTTAAGATTTCGTGGAAAATTTCGGGAGGGATTGCAAAATGGGGCTGTAAACAGAGTTAGAAGAATGAAGTAATAAAGAAATTGAAGATAAATAACCGGGTGATCCAAATCAAACTCCGTCAAAATGCCGTCCCCGGCAACGGTGCCAAAAACTTGATCGCGCCCCGGATACACGTCCCGGAGCGGCGACGATCGTAGTCTTACCGCAAGCGCACGGTGTAGCGGCGAGCGGGTATCGAACACAGGGAGGCCTAATAACAGTGTCTTCTTCGAATCACCTGGCTATAGGAAAAGTCGGGAGAATGTTCGCAATGTGCGGTCACAGTCGTTAAATGTATAAAGAGATTAACAAATTAATAAAAACGCTTAGGGGATAGGGAATCCCCGCTACTTGCCGTATCTCGTCACTGTGACTCGTAGGTTTCACAATTGCTAGACTTGAAATTTGGGTGAACTAGTTGCAACTAAATGTGAAACCAAGCTCACGCTCTCGTGCTATTACCGGTCTATAGCCAACCTAGGATAGGGTCCAATCTCTTGCAAACCCTAACCTAGGCAAACTAGCGTGAAGAACAACATCATCGTTCAATCGTATCTCGAGCCCACTCTCGTGCAGACTCGAGCTACGACCAAGGTTGGGATAGTTCCTACCCATCCAATCTCTTGCAAACGGGTATTGGTATAGAATTGCAATCGAAAAACCCTAGTTTCGGTCCAATCTCTTTCAAACCGATTCCGAGGGAATTCAATTGCAACCCAATTCGAATATCTAGGGTTTTCTATCAAATTGGGATCCAATCTCTTGCAAATCACAATCGATATGGATCCCTAGCTATTCGTATTATAGCAATCCCAAACTACCCCTAATCAATCCTAGCAATAGTTTTACCACTTCATCACAATTTCGAAATTGGGCTCGTAGGGTTCATCCCTACGCCCTAAGACGATGAACTACTCACAATTCATAATAGAGTGCAATAGAAATTCGCAAATAAAATCCATGGAATTCATAGCAATATTCAGAATATCAATAAAAATTGAGTTTTTGAGGGAGAGAAATACAAACAAATGAAGAACAAGGTAGCATCCAACAAAATCTCACTTTTCTCTCCTCCCTTCAAGCTAAATCTAATCCCTAAAAAGTTAATCTAAAAAGGTGCAAAAAGTTCTGAAAAAGCTCTCCTAAACTAGGTTAAAAACTGGGGTTAAATACCCCCCAAAATCGCCCAAAAAACCCTGACGAAAATGCCACTGCGCAGCCTCAAATCCGCAGTTTTCGCTACAGGCAGCACGGCTCACTCGGCCGAGTGACAAATGTCACTCGGCCGAGTGATGAACCCTGTACAAAAACAGAGAGTTGGGGGTCTCGGGGGTCGTCTCCTCGGAGGTCACTCGGGCGGACGGCCTTCAGTTACTCGGGCGGCCGTCTTTCTCCACTCGGCCGAGTGGGTCATTGGAGCAGACTGACGGAAAACAGCGAGTTGGTGATTTTTGATGCCGTCGTCTTGGCTCCACTCGGGCGATGGGTGACTCGGTGCTCGGCCGAGTGGCATGGTGATGCTCGGCCGAGTGCACGCCTGTTGCGTGTCCGATCTGGCCGGCCGAGCGGGCTTCCTATGGTCGGCCGAGTGACTCCTTCACTCGGCCGAGTGAAGTGCTAAAAATGCCCAAACTTCATATCTTCGCCTCCTCGTCGCTCCTACGACGTTCTTTCTCCTTCCACTCCTCTCCAACAGCAAAATACCCCTCAAGAGAGTCGTCGGTGACACTCCGGAGTGGGTGCATCTCAGAATCACTCCAAATCGCTCCAAATCTCCTGAAATACGACAAAAACAACAAATCGTGAAAAGCATCGCAATATTGCTGAATAAACATGAAAAACGCGATTTGAGCGATCAAAATGGCATGCAAACATGCAGAAAAAAGGTGTAAAATATGGAGTGATCAAGCCACACCTAGATCTGGGGCATCCACAGGGTCGAGGACGTCGACAAATTATCAAGCAAGTTTGACTTGCTGTCGACCCAAATCTCTGCATTGATGGTAGGCGTCGATGGCGTCGGTACACAACAGATTGCTGCGGTGGAATCCGAAGTTTTTGGAGAATTCGACGGTGGTGACATCTCACCACCGTTGGATCAGGCGAGCGCATTATTTTACAATCCTACCGGGAATGCGCCTTTTCCACCACGAACCAACTCCAACCCGGCCTACTGTCCAAACAACCGGAATCATCCCAACCTTAGCTACCGGGCACCATATCAACAGCCGACTCAGCAGCAGCAACAACAAATATATCAGCCGGCTAGGCCCCAGCAGCAGTTTCAGCAGCAGCAATTTCAGCAGCAACAACCTCCACAACAGTATCAGCAATATGCTAGAAGGAATCAGCAGCCCATCCAGCAGCAATATAGCCAGCAGAGGGTGATCGACCCTGGGCGTACACCCAAAAGAGTGACCGTGTAGTTTTACCGCAAGCGCACGGTGTAGCGGCGAGCGGGTATCGAACACAGGGAGGACGTATGACAGTGCCTTCTCCGAACAACCTGGCTATAGGGACAGAAGAGTAGGAATTTGCCTTTCGGCGATGTTGTCACAATCGTCAATTAATATAAAGAGATATAAAATCAAATAAAGACGCCTAGGGAATAGGGAATCCCCGCTACTCACCGTATCTCGTCAATGTGATTTATCGGTATCACAATTGCTAGGGTAGAATGTCGGATGAACTAGTTGCAACTGAATGTAAAACCTAGCTCACGCTCTCTCGCTGTTGCCGGTCTATAGCAAACCTAGGCTCGGGCCCAATCTCTTGCAAACCATAGCCTAGGCAAGCTATCATTAGGATCAACGTCATCGTTCAATCGCATCTCGAGCCCACTCTCGTGCAAACTCGGGCTGCGACCTAGGTTAGGATAGTTCCTACCCGTCCAATCTCTTGCAAACGGGTATCGGTATGGAATTGTAACCGAGAACCCTAGTATCGGTCCAATCTCTTGCAAACCGATACTACGGAAACTCAATTTCAACCCAATTCGGATTTCTAGGGTTTCCTATCGAATTGGGATCCAATCTCTTGCAAATCCCAATCGATATGAACACCTACCTATCCATAATATATCGATCCCAAACTAACCCTTATAGCAATTCTAGCAATAGTTCTACCAAATCATCACAAATCGGAAATTGGGCTCATAGGGTTCATCCCCACGCCCTAAGATGTTAGGACTACTCACAAATCATTTCACAAATAGAAGAATAATCAATTGAAATAGCAATAGAATTCATGGCAATATTCAAATAAGCAATAAAAATAAGATTTTTAATGAAGAGGGAGACAAACCAATGTAGTTCTTCAAGAATCCAACAAAATAAACCTTTTCTCTCCTCTCCAATCATAAGAATCAAAAACTAAAAAGTTTAATCTAAAAGGCTGCAAAAAGCAAGGAAAAAGCCCTCTAACCTAGGTTAGAATCAGGGGTTAAATACCCCCCAAAACTGCCCAAAAAACCGTGACCAAAATGCCCCTGCGCCTCTTCAAAATCGCGTTTTCCGCTACAGGCGCGCGGCTTACTCGGCCGAGTGACAAAAGTCGCTCGGCCGAGTGAGAGACCCTGAGAATTTACAGTAAGTACGGGGTCTTGAGGGTCTTCACTTCGGGCGTCGCTCGGCCGAGTGAGTTGTCGTCACTCGGCCGACGGGCTTATCTTTACTCGGGTGGTCGGCAATTGCCACTCGGCCGAGTGGGTCTTCTGATGCTCAGACTGACGAAAAACAGTAAGTTGGGAGTTTTTGATGGGCATCGTATGAGTGCCACTTGGGCGGACGGAGTTTCATCACTCGGCCGATGTGGCTTCTGATGCTCGGCCGAGTGCACACTTGGAGCGTGTCCGATCTGGCCGACCGAGCGGGGTCTCGCTGGTCGGCTGAGTGACTCCTTCACTCGGCCGAGTGAGACACTAAAAATGCCCATTCTGAGTGTTTTTGCCTCCTCATCGCTCCTACGACGTTCTTTCTTCTCTCGCTCCTCTCCAATCTGAAAATACCCCTCAGGGAAGTCTTCGGTGACACTCCGGAGTAGGTGTATCTAGGAATCACTCCAAATCGCTCAAAATCTCCTGAAATACGACAAAAACAACAAATCGTGAAAAGTATCGCAATATTATCGATAAATCGTGAAAAACATGATTTGAGCGATCTAAATGGCATGCAATCATGCGGAAAAATGGTGTAAAATGTGGAGTGATCAAAATCCCCTAAGCTTACCTCTTACTCGTCCTCGAGGAAGATAAGTAAAAGGCGAACCCGGTGAATTTAGAAAATGAAAACGATAGGAAAATGGAAAACGAAAAACGAAGGAGAAAGAAGAAAGCGAAGAGGGAAGCTGCTAGATCATTTTTCTCAGGACGTGGGTTTTGCTTACTAATATAGCATGCACCGAACGTAGAACACATGTCAAAGACTTTTATTTCGATATCATAGTATAATGGTGCAAATAGAAATAGAAAACCCAAGAATAATGATATAGCATGAAAAACGGAATAATTCTAAAATTAACATCGTCTGAATCATTTAAAGCGGCATATAATATCTCAGATCACACACTTTTCAATTGAATGCTTTCTATGAGGAGTATAAGAATATCACGCAATAGAATAGGAAGAATAGAAAAGCGTGGATTTCATGAAATGAGTGCTAGGCATAGATTTCTGGATTTCGTGAAGCTAAAACAATCTCACCGAGTATAGAATATTACTTAGCCTAGGTTTTCGTGCACCGTCAAGTAGTCACTCTCTCACACATCATTGGATTCTCTCCCCCAAGCTTATCTATAAGCGTGGTGGCATAAAAACAATATTTACATCCCCATTTTTATGAAGCTCCAAAAGTAATAAAGATAAAGACAAAAAGAGGGAAGAAAGAGAGAACATGAGATGGGATCGTTTATTGAGATTCTTTTCTCTTTTCTTTTCTTTTTCTTTTCTTTTTCTCTTTCTTTTTTTTAATAGCATATATACACAATGATCCCAAATCAAAGAGAAATAAGGATATACAAGAATTTTTCTTTTTCTTTTTTGTTTTGGGAACTTTGGAGCTAGGATTTTAATAACGGGGGAAATGCCATATATTAGAATCGCTAAGGGGAGATTCACCAATGATTTTAAAATAGAGAATTGATGTTCAAGATTTGTGGAGAAAGAAATAAATATGCCTCTCAGTTCACTCTATAAGACGTGCATGACAACTTCAGCAGGGTAATCTAATCTACTCGGTTTCGATCACAAAAAAGCTAACTAATCCAGATTTATCATAGCTAACATCATTCAATCATCCTGAAGTGAAATGTACAAGTCATGCAAATAGAAGTGATATAGGAAAAGAAAAGGTACTACAGATATAAGCATCCAATGCGTGAATCTTGGTGTGTTCTCTGCGATAGCATACATATGAATATTCAGACTCAGCTAATAATAAAATTTCATCCATTTTCATGCGGAAAAAGTGTGGGTTACTATCTCTAAATGCAAGGCAAATCACCGCATATGATATCAGAAATAAAATCTAAGACATGACAAATATAGCATGCATATAGAGAAAGCTAACTCCAGGTCATCATCATCACAGAAAAATCATCTCTAGCATGAGATGAAAAGAAATAAAGATAAAGAGGGAAAATAAAGCTATTTACAATGCCGCACACGAAGAAAATGAGAAAAAAACGTGATGCATGGTAAAAAAAGAAAAAAGTGATGAAAGTGAGTGCAAAAGCGGGAAATGGTGTGAAAAAACTAAAAATAAAGGTGGTAAATCGAAAAGAACGTGAGAACTCACTCCCCTAAGCTAAAGTGCACAGTGTCCTCAATGTGTGAAGTGTGGCACACCGAGAGACGTGTAATGTGAGGGGAAAGTGAGGATGCATGCATGAGGAAAAAAGAAAATAGAAATAACGAAATGAAAAATATGATGCGGACATGATGCATGCAGATATAGGAGTGAATCAGATACAAAAGTGTGACACCAAAAATCTCTCCCTCTCTCCCAAAAATGATATAGAAAGATATGAACAAAATGTGGACCCAAAAACAGTGAGGGGAGGGGGGGTGGGCTAAAATCATCAGGACCGAGTAGAGACGGGCAGCATGACGGCAAAAAAGATCAATGGCATCAAGGGTGCCTAAGAGGGTGGGGCTGCACCGTCTCCGTCCTGAGGCAGAGGTGGTGGTGGTGGTGGCTGGGGAACAGTCTGCTGGGTGGGTGTGGGTACGGATGTGGAAGCAGGCTGGGTGTGTGTAGGAGTGGGGGTGGGTACGCGAGGAAGCCGCTCGAGAATCTGAGTGAGGCAATAGTGAATGCCCGGAAGTATGTCGAAGCGGCTGGCCATGGCGGTGACGGTGGCAGACATGGTCCTGAGGTCACCTCTGAGGGCACTCACCGCCCCCTCGAGAGCACGAATGCTCTGAAGTACAGTGTCGGGGGGAGGTGGTGCAGAGGGATGCACCTGTCTGTGCTGTGCAGGACGGGACTGGTGGACTCGGGTGGTGTAGTGGATGGGCTCAGCAGGCATGTGGAGGAAGGGTGATGTGCTCACAAGTGTGGGCCTAGCCTCAGTGCGAGGCTGGGGCGCAGGCTGGTGTGTGGTGGAAGCAGCAGCAGCGGAAGTGGAGTATAAAAGTGACGACGAGGCGGCCAGAGAGGTAGGTGACACAGACGTGGGAACAGACGTCACGACACTCTCAGAAAGTACGGCTGCGGTGGAGACAGAGGTGACAACCACGGTCTCCACGACGGCAGCGAAAGAGGGCTCTCCGCTCTCAACAATAGTGGGTGGGCACTCAGGTAGCGCGGAGCAAAGGGGCTCAACGGACAGAGGGCCAGCAGTGGTGGGAGTGGTGGTGGGCGTGGAGGTAGTGGAGGTGGTCATAGCAAGTGTACTCCCGACACCGGCAGAAGTGTGGACAGAGGTGTCGGGAGCAGCAGAAATCTCAGGCTGCTGAGGGGTCGCGTGGTCAGCGGGTGCAGCGTGTGTAGCGTGTTCAGTGTGGGCCTGCTCAGCCTGCTCAGCCTCCTCGGCCTCAAGCACGTAGGCGGCGGGGATCAGGAGATCCATCGCCGGAAGCCAGTCCACCTGTGCTGGTGCTATCTGTATCCGAGCTGGGCTCGGAAGGATCATGTAATCAGCACCGTATGGACCGTGCAACCAAACCCAGTGCCGCTGACCGTGCAGACGTAGCATCTTCATCAGGGCCATGACGTCTATGGACAGTGAAGTGGGGCCCGGGGCTCGTCGCAGGTCAGCCGGAAGGTCCTCGCCGGTCATCAGGACGAGCAAGGTGATCAAACCACCGCAACATATTGGTGAGCGAGCGCTCACCGATACGATGATGCGGTCCAACAACCAGCTCGCGATATCAATCACGACGGCGGGGACCAACTCGTCACTCTCCATAGCTAGAGCCCTGGGGCGTGTCATCGCATAGAGCATATAAAGCTCCGGCGTGGACATCGTCCCAGGCTCATACCTCGCCAAAAAGGTAGTCGCCATTAGGCGCTGAGCTATGCGGAGGCAGGGGTGAACGATGGCCGAGGCCTTGGCCCTACTAGGGTCAAAGAAAGCTGGTAAACCCGTGATCCGGGCCCAGAAAGCGCTGGAATCAAAGGAAGGTGGGGGAATGTGAGTGGGGGCGTAACCACGGTCGGCCCCGGGGACATCGGGCCATGAAAAGAATGCTCTCATCATACCGAGAGTGACCTGGCACTCTCGGTCCATAAACCTAAACGAGCATCCCTCGTCGGTCCGGGCGATAGAACTAAGCACCTCAAGTGTCGGACGGACGAAGGTGTCCGTCGACACTTGGAAAAAATCTCGCCAACCCACGTTGTCATACAACGTGAGCATCCCCTCAAGTACCCCAGGCGTCTTAGGTCTGCAAGGTGTGCGAACCTGGAGGGTACAATCGAGCGCTGGGAAATGCGTTCAAAAATGACGCGGTGTGCGTCGTCTCGGAACGTAATCCCCAGCGGCCCGACAAGTGGAGCTGGTGGCGGTGGTGGCTGTGGGTCGGCAGGGAGTGGCTGTGCGGGGTGAACGGGGACTGCAGGCTGAGGCTGTGCGTGGTGTGCAGGCTCTACAGGCTGTGGCTGTGTGGAGTGTGGTAGTGTAGGCGGAGGAGAGTCCTCCATCTCGTGGGAGGGGTCGGGCTCATCCGGCCGCTTTCGCTTGGCGGAAGCTCTCCTGGTGCGTGGCCGTGTCCGGGGCGACATATGGGCCCCGGGTGCTCACCAAAAACGTAAAAAATGCGGCGTGCGCAAATGAGTGGAACGAGTATACTGTAACACGCCGCGAGAGCAATATAGTGGACACGTGTGAAGACACCGCCTCCACGAATCCAAAAACGCTCCCCGGAAGCTCCCCTAGGCTCCCCTAAGCTCCCCAATATACCCTGCACATCAAACGAAGATATCAGCGAGTAATATTCAAAACGTATGGGGGGTTAGGGGTATAATAGATAGAAATCGAATTCAATTTGGTTTAGGAGTTCGATAAACACACGGATCGTCGAAAAATACACAAAACAGGAGAAAATAGGGCGAAATAGCGTTACCAGAGCTCGGCCGGAGGTGGGATCACCGGCGACGACTCGGGCGAGGGTGCGGCAGCGTCGGCCGGAGGTGGGTGGCCGAGCGCGGTGGCGGGGCGGCTGGTCGGGCGAGTATGGGGGGAACGGGGCCGAAGGAAACGAAGGGTCAGGTGATTTTGGGTTTCACTCGTTTCGAAAAACGCGCCGACCTGCTCTCCTTTATATAGGAAAAGTTACGACTCGGCCGAGTGACCATATCGCTCGGCCGAGTGAACGTAACAGAAATATTTTGGAAAATTCCTCCCCGCTTATGACTCGGCCGAGTGGCTTTGCCACCCTCGGCCGAGTGGAAAAAGTCCATTCGGCCGAGTGGCTCAAGCTACTCGGCAATACTCGCCCTAGGAGCGTATCAGTTTTACTCGGCCGAGTGAATATATATACTCGGCCGAGTGGAAATTATACTGAAATCAAGAAAAGAAACAAAGAGTTGGGTACAGCAGACTTCCCTCGTTCGTGTGCCGCTCGGGCGGACGAACTTATGTGCTCGGCCGAGTGACTAGTATACTCGGCCGAGTGAGTCCTGTTTTCTGCTGTTTGGCTTCGTTTGGGCTCTAAACTCTGTTTTTCTTCCTCCAGTCGATTTCATCTTCCTCCTAAGCATCGAGCGCATTCCTGGAGCACTCCTCGTCACCTTGTTCATCCTCCTAATGATAGGTACCCCCCCGTTCTCCTCTCCTGTCAAAGAAAAATAGGACCAGTTATCACGAAATTTTTAGGCAAACGACTCAAAACACTAATAATTTCTAAAACAAAAATAAAGGAAAAGTAAAAATAAAGCGATAACCGTCGGGTTGCCTCCTGACAAGCGCTCGTTTAAGGTCTTGAGCTCGACCCCCTTTGATTTTCAATTTAATGCGGGATATTGGGTGCATATGAGATGCACCCGTCAAATTTATTGGGAAGAACGCTTAAATTTGGATGTTGTGGTGGCGTGTTCTTCCTCGGTGCTCCTTTTCCTCGGGTAGTGTTGGGGGGTGACTCCCCCAAGCTAGTGCTTGCTCCGGGCCTCGGCTTCACCGGTGACACCGATTTTCGTATCGGTGGGGCTTTCTTTGGAGTCTTCATCTTTGAGATCTTGCAGAGCTCTCGTATTCTCGCGACATCAGCGTCGCCTTCATCAATTTCCATGGAGGGGTCGGGGGAATGCTCCATATTTTCTTCTTGGCCCAAGTCCGGCCCTTCCTCAAAATCTTCCTTGAATAGAGTGCCGATGGAATGGGGGATCGTCTCCTCAATAACCTCGTCAAGGAGGTCCATATAGTCCAGCTCCTCATGATAAGGCATGTGTTTCATTGCCTTGGGTATATGAAGCTCCACCTCGATGTTGCCAACGTTCAATGTTAGAGTCCCTTCTCGTATGTCGACAATGACACCGGCGGTGGCGAGGAACGGGCGCCCAAGTATTAGCGACGTATCTCCCTCCTCCTTGACATCCATGATCACGAAGTCGCATGGCAAACATATGCCCCCTGGACTTGTAACGGGATGTCCTCTGTGATCCCTACCGGCCTTGTGATCCGACCATCGGCTAGTTGTATCCGCATGTCGGTAGGCTTCAATTCTGTGCCGGTGTTTAGTCTTCGGAACATAGAGAGAGGCATGAAGCTAACACTAGCCCCTAAGTCCACTAACGCCTTTTGTAGAGGGACGCCGCCTAAGGTGCAAGGAATTCGGAAACTCCCCGGGTCTTTGAATTTAGCCAGCTCCTTCTCTCTCTTGGTGAACCAAGTCCCCTCTTCAGCGAGCATGATTTTCTCATTCCTCTTTCTTCCTGTAATCAAATCTTTTAGGAACTTGGCATATGTCGGGATTTCCACGATAGCGTCGAGGAAGGGGATATTGAGGCTTACCCCTCTCAAATACTCGAGAAACTTGGCTAGTCGCTTCTCCATCTTTGCTCTAGCAAGTCTCTGAGGGAATGGGATCGGTGGCATAAAACGCCTCTCTTCAATCAATTGCTCCGCTCTGGACTTTTCTTCCCTTTGCGGCTCTTTCTCTCTCTCAACTTCAATGACCGGCTCGCTTGGCTCTACAATCTCCACCTCGGGCTCCTCGGTAGGAATCATGAAGGGAGTGGTATCCTTCCCGCCTCTTGTAGTAACTGCAACTACGGCGTTGATATGGCCGGTGTTGCCCCGTGGATTTTGCTCGGGTTGAGCCGGCAACTGTTGACTGTTTCTATTGAGCAACGCAAGTTGCTCCGCAATTTGTCCAACGAAAGTTGTAAGAGAGTCTTGGCCCGCCTTCAAGGAAGCATTGATCTTCTTCTGCTCGACCATAAACTCCTCCACCTTAGCTTCAAATTCAGAACGTTGTTGAGCTTGTGGAGGGTTTGGATTTCTCCACCCTTGATTGTATCCGGGCGGCCTATAGGGTCCAACTTGTTGCTTTGGTGGGAAATTTTGTTGCGGAGGCCCCCTCGGTGGATAATGTTGTTGTTGTTGTTGTTGTGGTCGAGCTTGTTGAGGTAGTTGTTGCGGCGGGTTCAATGCTCCATCATTGTTTGCATAGGAGAAACCGGGATGGTTTCTAGTGGCCGGATTGGCCCAATATCCTTGGTTCCCCGCGACGTATTGAACTTGCTCCAAGGATCCCTCTCCTTGTTCTCCTCCCAAATACATAGCTTGGGATTGGTCTTGCCAATCACACATTTGATTTGTTGGTGCGGATGTGGAAGGGGTTCCTTGGGGCTCTGTAATATACTTCTCCAGTCTCTCCACTACCTTGTGGAGAGAATCGAACTTGTTGGTAAGCTCCGCTACGGCCTTTGCCTCATAGATGCTAGATGGCTTCAAGGAGGACGAAGAGTGTCCTCGCTCGTCACCCCATTGTTGATTGCTCGAGGCCATCTCCTCAATTAAGGCCGTAGCTTCGTCGGGAGTCTTCGATAGGATGGCCCCATTTGCCGCGGCATCAATAATCTGCTTGGTCCCCGATTGGAGACCATTGTAGAAGCTATGGACTAGCTCCCAATCTTCAATGCTATGGTGGGGGCACTGATGCTGCAGGTCTTTGAAGCGCTCCCAAGCCTCGTAGAGTGTCTCTTGACGTCCTTGCTTGAAGGACATGAGAGCACTCCTAATCTTTACCGTCTTGGAAGGCGGATAGAACTTGTTGATGAACGCGCTTGCCAACTCATCCCATGTGGTAAAGACTCCCTCAGCTTGCGTCCTCAACCAATAAAGAGCTTTATCCTTTAATGTGAAGGGGAAGAGGCGCAGTCTGATGGCATCTAGGGTAACGCCCGGCATCTGGAAGGTGGCGCACTTTGATAGGAAGAGCTAGATGTGGTAGTGGGGATTTTCATGGGCGTTCCCATGAAATGGATCCTGCTGCATCAGAACCACAAGCACGGTCTTCAACTCAAAATTCTTGTCAGCCGCCAACTCCGGCATGGCTATGGACGAGGTCGTGGAGGAAGTCTTAGGCCGGAGCCTATCTCGAATGGAAATAATCCTCGCCATTCTTGCCGCTAACTCTTCAGGCGTCTCCCGGACGTTCATAAACCTCCCTTCCATATCGGGTCTCCTCTCCGCTCTGATTCTCTGCAATGTACGCTCGATCTCAGGATCAAACAATATATCGATGGGGTCCGCTGTGGATCTCGTGTACATGCACGGGAAAACAAAGTTTCAAAGAAGTGATTAGCACAATGGAAGGGTTAGATAAAAAATAAAGAAATAAAACAAAAAGAAAGAAATAGCTAGGGTGGTAGGATCAAACACAATCGCATCCCCGACAACGGCGCCAAAAACTTGATCGGCCCCGGGCGTACACCCAAAAGAGCGACCGTGTAGTTTTACCGCAAGCGCACGGTGTAGCGACGAGCGGGTATCGAACACAGGGAGGACGTATGACAGTGCCTTCTCCGAACAACCTGGCTATAGGGACAGAAGAGTAGGAATTTGCCTTTCGGCGATGTTGTCACAATCGTCAATTAATATAAAGAGATATAAAATCAAATAAAGACGCCTAGGGAATAGGGAATCCCCGCTACTCACCGTATCTCGTCAATGTGATTTATCGGTATCACAATTACTAGGGTAGAATGTCGGATGAACTAGTTGCAACTGAATGTAAAACCTAGCTCACGCTCTCGCGCTGTTGCCGGTCTATAGCAAACCTAGGCTCGGGCCCAATCTCTTGCAAACCCTAGCCTAGGCAAGCTAGCATTAGGATCGACGTCATCGTTCAATCGCATCCCGAGCCCACTCTCGTGCAAACTCGGGCTGCGACCTAGGTTGGGATAGTTCCTACCCGTCCAATCTCTTGCAAACGGGTATCGGTATGGAATTGCAACCGAGAACCCTAGTATCGGTCCAATCTCTTGCAAACCGATACTACGGAAACTCAATTTCAACCCAATTCGGATTTCTAGGGTTTCCTATCGAATTGGGATCCAATCTCTTGCAAATCCCAATCGATATGAACACCTAGCTATCCGTAATATATCAATCCCAAACTAACCCTAATAGCAATTCTAGCAATAGTTCTACCAAATCATCACAAATCGGAAATTGGGCTCGTAGGGTTCATCCCCACGCCCTAAGACGTTAGGACTACTCACAAATCATTTCACAAATAGAAGAATAATCAATTGAAATAGCAATAGGATTCATGGCAATATTCAAATAAGCAATAAAAATAAGATTTTTAATGAAGAGGGAGACAAACCAATGTAGTTCTTCAAGAATCCAACAAAATAAACCTTTTCTCTCCTCTCCAATCATAAGAATAAAAAACTTAAAAGTTTAATCTAAAAGGCTGCAAAAAGCAAGGAAAAATCTCTCTAACCTAGGTTAGAATCAGGGGTTAAATACCCCCCAAAACTGCCCAAAAAAACGTGACCAAAATGCCCCTGCGCCTCTTCAAAATCGCGTTTTCCGCTACAGTCGTGCGGCTTACTCGGCCGAGTGACAAAAGTCGCTCGGCTGAGTGAGAGACCCTGAGAATTTACAGTAAGTCCGGGGTCTTGAGGGTCTTCACTTCGGGCGTCGCTCGGCCGAGTGAGTTGTCGTCACTCGACCAACGGGCTTATCTTCGCTCGGGCGGTCGGCAATTGCCACTCGGCCGAGTGGGTCTTCTGATGCTCAGACTGACAAAAAACAGTAAGTTGTGAGTTTTTGATGGGCGTCGTGTGAGTGCCACTCGGGTGGACGGAGTTTCGTCACTCGGCCGATGTGGCTTCTGATGCTCGACCGAGTGCACACTTGGAGCGTGTCCGATCTGGCCGGCCGAGTGACTCATTCACTCGGCCGAGTGAGACACTAAAAATGCCCATTCTGAGTGTTTTTGCCTCCTCGTCGCTCCTACGACATTCTTTCTTCTTCCGCTCCTCTCCAATCTGAAAATACCCCTCAGGGAAGTCTTCGGTGACACTCCAGAGTAGGTGTATCTAGGAATCACTCCAAATCGCTCCAAATCTCCTGAAATACGACAAAAACAACAAATCGTGAAAAGTATCGCAATATTGTCGATAAATCGTGAAAAACATGATTTGAGCGGTCTAAATGGCATGCAATCATGCGGAAAAAGGTGTAAAATGTGGAGTGATCAGAGGGCCATCTCTCTGGTTGAGTCCCTCTTGACTCAATACATCGCCAACCAGGAGAAGATAAATCTGAAGCTGGAGATGGGGAAAAAGAGTTCTCACTGATCAGTTGACCCAGCTGGGGTTACAAGTGGCGAACGTTCAGAGGCCGCAGAACCTATTACCGCCACAGCCTGAGGTGAACCCGAGGGGGGGGTAAATCGGACCTTGGCACTCACGCATGAGCATGAGAACGTGTCTGCCATCTTCTTGAGGAGCGGAACGTAAATACCCACGAGAGTGCCCCCAAAGTACCGGAAGCATCGTTGGTCGTGAAACGACCAATTGAGAAATTAAATGACGACGGTGCTTCGTCGCCAAAGCCAACTGCTCTGGAGGGAGTCCATGGAGAGGAGAAGAAAAAGGATGAGGAAGGGAACCTCAGAGTGTTCAAGCCCGTTGTGCCTTTTCCACAACGGCTTGCCCAAGCTAAGATTGATGAGAAGTATGGCAAATTCTTTGCCATGGTGAAAGATCTGAGTTTACAAATCACCTTCCTCGAAGCCATCGAGACAATTCCCTCATACGCCAAATTTCTAAAAGACTTGGTGACACGAGGATCCAGAAAGGAGAAGGTTGTATTAACGGCGGAGTGCAGCGCCCTCATTCAGCGTGCAAACCCGCCCAAGCTCAAAGACCCAGGAAGTTTCTCCATCCCTTGCTCTATTGGGGAAGTGTGAATCCAGAGGGCGCTCGTCGATCTAGGAGCGAGCGTCAGCTTAATGCCCCTATCGCTATACAAGAGAATAGGGATGGGAGACTTGGAGCCCACCGGCATGACATTACAACTTACTGACCGTTCGGTGAAATACCCGGTGGGAGTAGTAGACGACCTCCCCGTTGATGTGAGAGGAGTACAATTACCGGTGGATTTTGTGGTGATGGACATACCGGAAGATAAGCACACCCTTATTATCCTTGGACGGCCCTATATGGCAACTACCGGTGTGCTAATTGACGTGAAGAATGGGAAGCTTTCCCTCAACGTCGGCCAAGAAAAATTCGAATTTAACTTGGGGTTGTCGATGAAGCACCCCGATCCTCCGGATGATCCTAGTATCAATGTGCTGGAGCTGGAAGAAGAGAGAGCTGAGGAGGCAAGCTCCTGGGAAATTCTCTCGAGAAACCCCCCCGACCACTTGGGAGATCTTAGAGAGCAAGTTGGCTCACCAAAGAAAGAAGTTGCTGATGAGGCGGTCACCCGGTATGTGATCCCTCCCGGATTCCCAAAAGCTCCTCCTACGAGGAGAAAAGGCAAAGAGCCCATGGGGCTCACCGGGGATGAGGTCCGGATCCTTAAACGAGTGGCGGAGGACGCCAATATGAAGGAGAAGCCCCGGACCCCGTCAACAAAGGGAGAGTGGTAAAGCAAGTTTTCTTGTTGCCACCGACTATAATAAAGGGAGAAGCTGAAGCGATGCCAGACTTTGGGCATCACCCGTATCGCCCACCTTGAACATCATCAACGGGCGTCGAGCTAACGACGTTAAATAAAAGCGCTTCATGGGAGGCAACCCATGCTCTAACCCTTTGTTTCAAATTTTTAGGACTATTTTCAACTTTATTTTTTCTATTTTTAATAAATAAATCCAGCCGCAAGAACTTCCGTTGAGGGACTAAGGCCGTTTGTGCACTTTTGCAGAAAACAAGGCCCCAACTGATCGGTTGATAACTCACCTGATCAGTTGGGATGTATCAGCTAATGGCCGTATCAGTCACTCAACGAACCGATTGGGTGAAGCCGGCCAAGACCGGGTGACAGACCGTGTAGTCTGTACAGAAGTCTCGGGAATTTCGGGAAATTGGTCAACCGATCGGGTGAAGATACGCGAGACCAGTTGGCAGACCGGGTGAACTGAGGGCTGAAGTCTCGGGAAATTTTCAGATTTTGTCAACCGATCGGGTGATGAGAAGTGAGATCGATTGGCAGACCGGATGAGCTATACCGAACTCTCGGGAAAATTTGTGGAGCGGCCAACCGATCGGTTGAGTTATCAACCGGCCGGTTCGCCTGTATCATCTCTTCAGTTCAAAATCTCGACCTGATAGTCAACCGATCGGGTGACAACTCACCCGATCGGTTCGACTTAAACCCTATAAATACACCCCCACCCTGACCGTTCATTTCCTCGCCCGATCTCGCCGTTTTCGCCGTCGTTTCGTCTCCCCCGACTTCCCAACGGCCGAAAAACCTCTCCCACGACCTCCACTTCCCCTCTAGCCTCTCTCTCCACCTACCCCTTCCATCTCTCCATCGTTCTCTCTCCCTTTCTTTCCCCCATTTCGATTTCTCAAACCCTAATCCCCCATTTTCAGATTTTTCGCTGAAGAGAAGTGTCGCGGCTCTACACTCCGTCTGATTGCACGGTATTGGGGTCAATTTCAAGCAAGGAACTCCAACCTCTGCTGGGTAACTTTGCTCCATTGCTAATGTTTACTTTTTACCAGAGAATATCATCTTGCTTGATTGTTGTGTGTGCGTGCTTTTATCATATACTGCACTCATTTGCATCACACTCACGCACCCACTATGGCCCGGGATCATGATAAGGGGAAGGGTATCATGCGGGAGGAGAAACCGTCTCGAAAGATATGCAAACAAATACGTCCTCCTCCCAATACACCACGTGCACTATCACTGGCCCCTCCCCCACCTGTTATCCCCCCTGAGGACCAAATGTTGGGCCCGCATGGGTATCGATTTAGGAACCAAGAGCACAAGGACTTCTACCTTAGGCTGGATGCTCGGGGGCATCTGTCAACCAAATTCGCCCACACCCAATCACTTATCGATCTCGGTGTCTTCACCGAGGTCGAGACTCTTTTCACGAACTTAGGTTGGTTAGCCTTCCTGAACAACACCACTGTGTCCTACCTGTCCCTCACACTTGAATTTCGTTCCTCACTCGTTTGTGAGTCAGGGTCGACCGTCATTTTTCGGGTGCGTAACAAAACCATCCGCACTCACCTGAACATGATTAATGATATATTTGGTTTCCCCATCCTTTGGGACGACGCTATCCGACACTACGGATACCCGCCTGAATTTGACGACGATAACTTTTGGTTCCGCCTCACCATACTTCCTCGCTATCCACGAGATAAGGCCAAGGCCTCCTCAATCATCCATCCTATATTCTGTCTGGCCCATCGGATCATATCCTCCGCATTTTTCCCCAGGGATGAGTCAGGCACCGTGACCATCCCTGATCTTTTCATTCTATGGGCCATGACTTTCCCCTTCGTTCATGATGATGATGGGATTAGCTTTAGGGCCCCTACTGTCCCCGTCCATGGCGGCGACTAGCTTATTTACAAGCTCCTCGAGATTAGTCGGGCCGGCAAGGGCAAGATTTGCTGTGGGGAAATAATCACTATCATTGCTTCTTATCCCCAATTTAATATCCACATCCCCCGTGATCTTCCCACTGCCGCAGGACCCTCACGTATAGATCTTGATGTCCTGCGGCATATTCATATGATTAAGCCCCGCCCTGATCGTCGTTTCGATTTCAATTACGGCCACCCCCAGCCCCGTACACCATTCTCCCCAACCCCGCTAGCATGACTATTGCTATACTGGGAGATTGGACTTTTCCACCCGATCCCGAGTTTCTAGCGAGGTTGCGCATTCCTTTCTTTCCCCCAGACACACGCAGACCACCTTCCCCTGCTGCCCACTTAGGCGAGCAAGATATTCCTGCGTCCCGGGGAGATATCGGGGCTGGCCCGAGTCACACCACCCGTGCTCCTGGCCCTATCACTGCTAAGGATCTTTCTGCGGCCATCTCCGGCCTTGTGTCCAGTGCCGGCATGACCACTGCCGCCGGCACTACTTCCACATCACTTCCCGGCACCACTTCCGCTTCACGTCAGTCCACTTCTTTTGGTCGCCGCCAGGCCTCAACTCGCCTTGCTCTTGAGGCCGAGGTCACTGCTCTCCGTAATCTTGCCAGGTCCTCTGTCCCCTCGGACCCATCACCATCCTCCTTTCTCACTCACCCACATTTCCTCCACTTGAGAGGAACGTGACCGCCATCCTCCGCCTTCTCACTCACCTACACGGACCACCACCACCTACACCACACCCCTCCCCACCACCTTCACCACCTCGACGATCGTCACCTCCCCCGTCACATTCTTCTCCTCCACCATCCCACCCATCCCCACCTCCTTCACCCCCACCTAGGCGATCATCTCCCCCTCCCACATCTATTCCCATCCCCGTATCCACTTCTCCTCTCTTGACCACTTCTGTCGCCCCCACACCACCTCCTTCCTCCTCCTCCGTCATTGCATATGTGCGCCGCAAGAAATCGCAGGTGTGCTCCAGATCTCTTCCACCGCCACCCACTACCGTCACCATCACGCCTTCTCCCCCCATTTCTATCCCTTCTACCACCGCCTTGATCGCCGTACTTCCACCACCACCCACCTCCACAGACACTGCACCCATCATTCACACCCCCACTGCACCTATTCCTCCACATGTTTCCCCACTTCTCCGCACACCCCCTGCCTCCCCCGACCACCCATCCACACCCTCTTCCGAGGAGGGCGAGGACTCCCCATCTCTTGCTTTTTGATTTCATTTTGTTTTCTGACCTCCCCCTTGCATATCTCTGCATTTTCACGATCACATCTTATCGCTAGCACTGTCACGTCTAGCTTGGGGGAAGTCAACTTTTTTCTGTGTGATGTCTTGTTTTGTTTTTCTTTGTGTGTTTGTTTATTTGTCGTGTCGTGTGATTTTTCTTTCTTTTATTTATTTTTATTTTTATTTTCTGTTTATATGTCGTGTGGTGTGTTTTTTATTTTTATTTCTTATTTTCAGTCTCGTTTGTGTGACTTTCTTGTTTTTCGTGTCTTTTTGTGTCTGTGCGTATTCCCCCCATATTCATTGCCCTCCCGTATTTAATTCTATTGCATTGAGGGCAATGCAAGTTTCAGCTTGGGGGAGTCGCACTTCGTGCGTCATTTGTCTCTTTTTCTTTGTTATTTGAGTCGTTTTTCTCCATCTTTTTCTTTTTCTTTTTCTTTTTTCTTTTCTTCTTTTTATCTCTTTCTCCTAGAGATGAACCCTATGATGAATTGCCACAAAATCTCACACACCTAGCATGGCATCGATAATCACACTCACTAGCCCTAGGATATCGAGTCCTCTTGCATTTCATGCATCGTGGGTCCACTTAACTTTTTGTGAGTCGTGCGTCGTGCCTAGCTGTGTGGTGTGCTTCTACTTTGTGATTTTACTTTATATACATGTTC